>JANTCA010078936.1:0-36143 GCA_024741275.1 Chironex yamaguchii
TACTAAAAAAGGGGGAGGACGTAAGTCTAGTAACTATTGTGCTGGTTACAGAATTCCACTCACACGCTAGTTGATTACGCAGTACAAGTAGGTTATTAGTTTGTTAAGTTTTATGAATTGTACAGTATATATTTCATTTATTTGATAATAAACGTATCGATATGACTGTAGTAAAAGTTGTCATGTTTTTATTATATAATTTTCATTTCGAAGTGTGTTGTAGATGTTCTGTTTGGGCATGATAGAAATGTGGAGAGAGCGCTATTTTAACTATCAGGAGTTTGTAAAAAGCTATAGCTTCATGACGTTGTCACTGGTCTCCCAAAAGGGCGTTGCCCCTTGACCCCTCTCTCGCCGCATACCCACTTCTGCAACTCACGCTACGCCACTGATTTGTTGTGCTTTGCATGGAAATTCTTTCTCCGCTTTTAGTCAAGTATCCAAAATGTTATAAAAATTAGGTAAACGATCATGCACTACCAACTGCTGTTGTGCTTGTCAACTGTCGTGATAACAAAAAGGGAAATCATGAAATAATACCATTCCCCATCAGGTTTCAATAGTTATCACACGGGCAAAATGATAGGAATTTGATAATGAATCCACGGTCAACATTTGGCGCATCATAGGCATCTCAGACATCGTTAGACAAACAAAACCACAAAAAAAGGATTGTGGACAATAACCTGTCAGATATTTGAATTCTTCATTGCTTGCCTACCAACATGAAAACGAGGTTAAATGTCATCTATTGTTTCCTTCTGATTAAAAAAACTTCGAAGTATACCAACGCTTTTACTGCTATCCTTTGCTAATATGTTGTAAAACACTTTCACTTACTTGCACTTAACGTCGAAAACTGCATGAGTTGTGGCCGGCATTTGAAACGTCGCTAACGAATCCCTGCCATTGAGACGGGTTTGCAGTCGCGCCACTTCGATCGGATACTGCCGGTTGGTCGTCATTAGGTGACCCTTTTCAAGGTTAGCCGCCGTGTGATGCAACAACGACAGTTTGGGTGAACTGCGTGGCATTTGCCAGTGCTCCGGTCGTTTGCTGGAAAAGATAGTTGACCGCAGCAGCTCTCGAGGCATCCTTTAAATATGTACGAACCAGCTTAATCGCTGGCTTCTAATGGTGACTTCAGTCGGCTGCTGCTTCCAGCACTGTGCTCGAACGTAAACGTTAGTCGTCCAGTCACGTGGAGTGACGCCAAGATAGTCCTCAACCATTTCATTTAAAAAGTCTCCAGTCGGCGCATGTCATTGACCGTATATGTAAGCACCGACTACTGTGCCTACCTAGACTTAAACTAACCGACACACTGCAGACAAATCAAGTGATTCACATGCAAATGAAACAAACCAAAACTACTATGATTATGGAATGATCATATGATTTCAATCTAAAAAATAGATACAAAAAGGTCTATATATTACTATTTACAAGCCAATTATTCTTACTTGATAAAAAGAACACTACAGGAATGAATAAAATACAATACAATACTGTACAAAATACTGCACTTAGAATAAATAAACTAAAATCACCTAACCAGGAGAACTATTTCCACTATTACAAACAGAAAAAAGGTACGAAGATAAAACATAGAACTCTATGATAAAACATAGAAAATGCCGTAACCTACCAGTATCACGAAATTCAGTGATAATTTGTGTAGGCCAAGTCAGTGATTCTTGGGGAAACTACTCCCTAAAGTTTATAAAATTCTTTTGCTTTCAATAACGTATTCTTTGAAAATGTTTTTTAGAATGCTGTAGAGTCTGTTTGCACTTAACAAGTGACAAACTTTATCAAGCAAGATGATTCCGCACGATTTAAACAAACTGTGTTGGATTTTAAAAAAATGCGAAAGTTACCCTCAGAGACTCCAGGCGGCATCTTTGATGGCTGAGTCAAAATCTGACCATTTTCACTTTGTATTCTCACTGTACCAATTAAACAACTTCCTGACAAATATGTACCGCCATTGAAAACACAATAATAGCGAATAAGTAGGGGTAGGTAGTCTACTTTTGGTGGGAGATTCCCATGATATTCTTAGAAAGGTTTGTCGACTATCAATAAAAATTGGGAACTAATTCCATGAGGCACCTAGACCAGAAAGCCTTGGACCAAATTTCCCTCGTGCCCCATCTTGACGGCTTTTGCCATGGTTATTCATTTTCACAACCAGGATTACATTTATACTAATGCAGATTTCCTATGTAAGGCCTTTGTTATGGAGCAATGCAGCGATGTCAAATAGGTTGATGATTACTACTGTTCAATTGCAAATAAATAGATTGTTAAATCTCAAGATGGAACGAAAGTTGAGCCCAAAGACAGGGACGAGAAATAAATATAAATTCAAGTGGAAATTCTAAGAAAAAAGGAAGTAGACAATTTGTTGTAGACAAACTGTTCATAAAGAAGTATGTAGAAAGTTGCACAGGTTTATGGGTGGATGCAAGAGTGCATTCAAAAACAGAGATATTTGCGACTGTTTTGCCAAGTAGATGCACAGGACAATTGATCAAGTAGAGCGTTGCATGCTTGTAAATGAGAATAAACTGGTTTATAGACAGGTGAAATTCAGTATCACGAGCTTAGTGATACGAATATTCATATGAGCTGTACTAAAAGGTCTTATGAACTGGGTTTTCCCAAGCAGGATTTCCTTGCTAGTGTGGTGTTATGAAAATATCATTACCAACAATTTCCAGGGTCTAGAATTTGTTCCTAAACATCATAAAAAGTATCCGCTCAAGCCAGTTAAAATACCAACATCCTGTAAACGTTTTAGCACATACGTTCACATCATTTGTAGTTACTTTTCTAACAAACAGACACACAAACAGGCAGGCAGACAGACAGACAGAGATGGGTTGAAAAATAACCTGACTGACGGATATAATAAAAGAAAAACTACGGATATTTATATACGGCTCTTGGTTTGTCTACTTTTCATCTGGATATTTGTCAAAAATTCGTCTTCAGTATTGAGTCTTTTCCGAGTATCTAAACGGTAGCGTACTAAATGCATCGGCCAATAACAAACGTAACTTTTAAATTCTTTGCACTAAACATCCTTTTTTGGCCGGAAGAATTTTAGTAATGCTTAAATGAGGTCATAAACTTTGTTACCATTTCTTGATGGGTCTTCCTTAGCAAGTTCAACTAGCCTCCAGTGTAAGAGAAACAAACGCCAGAACATATTTTTTGAATTATTTTTCTTTCTCTGCTGAAGCTACTCACTATGTTGAATTATTGGTTATAATAATGTCAAATTTTGCTTGCTATTTCATAGGTTACTGGGTGTATAAATTGTGGGTGTATAAATTTGGATAAAATCTCATGCTCTGGTTTTCTTCCGTTCAAGTGAAGTCTCCTTGCCTGTCATACTGTAAAGTTCAATTTCCGTTAGCCGATGTTTTACGCCACCATTTTTACAGCCATCATTTTGCACCAGTAGCTTAGAAAGTACTTAGCTACGCCACTCATTTTTCTTTAATGTTGCAAAAATTTAGTTTCGTTTTGAACAACACTAAGTTCCATCATCATCATCATCATCATCATCATCATCATCATCATCGTCATCATCATCATCATCATCATCATCATCATCTAAGGCCCTTCATTTATCCAATTTGCATGACAATGGAACCTAACCACCTAACACAAGTAAAGCGGCCTGAAGCACAGATGCTAGAAGTTTTATAATAAAAGGATTGAAGATGCTTTATGAAGCTTACACTTATGAAGACCAGATGAATATTCATAGATTACTGCACACAGAACGGTAATTTCTTGTAATTAAAGTTTGAAAACCGAAGAAATATCACATGGTGTCATGTCATTGGAAGAGAAAGTATGTGCTATAAACCACGGACGGTAAATTTGCCAAATAGTTAATTAACTTAATAGTGAAAATACATAACATTAAGAAACACATTTCTCTTAACTATTAATACTTACTTGTCACCATACCTAATATATGATGGGAATAAACAAACATCATGTTCTTACTCTTCATTTTAACAAATATGGAAGCCTTGTTTCTCATGACTTTTGACAGGACAAATTTTTAATACCTTATCCTTAAAACGTTCCTACGTATGTAAAACTCTCAGTGAGTCGATATCCTTACCTATAATTATATAGCATTTTCTTTCTACTTGAACGGTACACATCATAAAAAGCGAGGTCCTACGAAAGGAGCTCATTTTATTATTATCTTGTTTCCCACTAAGCAAAGACTCTGTTTTAAAGGATCTCCTTACAGTTTCGTCAGAGTGGCTATGGCTCTATGTGACGTCAAAGGCGTAGAGCCAACTAGACTGGACAATAACATGTTTGCTCTGTTTGTTTTACTAGAAATCTTGCTTAATTTGGCAAGTTGACCCCAAAAGAAAATGAAGTGCGCGGACGAGTGCATTTGACGAATACAACGTTGAAAAATAGTTCCGCAGAGGTCTGATGTTCTTTCTGGAGTTTATTTGCCACTCAGACTCGATTCACTTTGTCAAATTTATTTACAGGATCTCCAAATACAATAAAAATCGTTTCACACAAGTTAAACAATAGTTAGCTGAACGTTAGCTCAGGAGGTACAAAGCCTAGCTGACTGAGGAGACTCTAAAAATAAAAAACTGGTGAAATAACACAATGCTACCTATTTGACGACAATTACAAAATTCGATTCGAACGAAAAACGTCTAAAAATTTAATTTCGAATCTTACATACCTTTTTACCACTATGTAAATTTCACATAGGTAATTTTGGTAGGATTTCGACAGAATAAGTATTGGGAATCGTTAAGCATTCGGTCCAATGAAAGTTTGACAACAAACATGTGAAAACTATATAAAGGCAGAACTGCGTCAAAAGACGCAACTTGCATTTCAGAAAATTCTTCACGCATTTCAGATTTTACGCCACGGCCCACACCAGTTGTTTTTGCCCTAAAACATAGATAATATGCCAAATTCTTCGGCGTAAAATACATCTTATACGGTAAGGTCTGCGTGTGCTGTCATAAATCATGTCAAGTAACTCAATATCAGCATGTGAAGCCGGAATGTTATCAATGGAGACGATAACAAGAAATAAAAATCACTAACCTTCATTGAGGTCATTCTCGCTCTTGAAGTCATCGACAGCTGATCCACTTCCAATAAACAGGATGAAAGGAATCAAAAACTTCATCTGCGAAAAATATACGAAAAAATGTTTAGTCTTCATTAGAAAGCAAATAGGGTATTACACTCTACTCTAAGGCTGACATGAAATTTAATTTTTGCTTTAGTCAATAGTGCTAGAACACTTACGAGTGAACTCTTGATAGATACGACCGACCGTCACACTAAAATGTTGTTTAACTCTCTAAGCAGCAATTCAGCTGAATAGCATGAGCTCTTGCTAAACTGACGATGAACAAGACTTTCCTCGTAGACTATGCCACGAATACTACCAGTCATGCTGCGATTTGTCAATTTCAAATTCTGATTAATGAAATACATCTGTCTCTAGTTTTATCGCTTTGCATAGCCTATCCTTTACGATTTTACTGCTCGTGAAATTAAAGCATGAATCTACTCGAACACTCCTGTAATTAACTTCTTGACTTATATATTGGTTGTCTTTTGGCCACACGTTTCCCCTGGTAGCCATTTTAGAAGATGAACATGAAACTCAAGGATAGCTGCACTGAAATGTAGATAACAAGTTCAAAAACTGTCGATAATATGCTATTGTCTAATTTTTCAGGGACAATTTACGTCTGCGTGGCACTTCGCAAAAGCCTCAGTTCCTTTGTGTGTTATTATTTACTTGTCTCAATGACGATTCTTGTTTTGCAGCATTCGCTTGCGCTAAGATAATGATTCCAGCTACAGAATTTATGGTTGCCAAAAGCCATCCTAACAACGTCACAATGACTATCAGATTACGAAATTATTCTTTCATTAATTTGCCTGTTGTTTTCTTTCTTGCTGTTGTTTATATGATACGAGTTTTTCTTTATTTAACATTAACCTTCATACGCCAACAACTTAAATACATCCAGTCTAACCAAAGACAGACATGGATACCGTTTCCAAACAACCAACTAGCTACAGAGCTTTTGCGTATGATTTAAGGCAGGTGAAACTGCGTAGTATTACTAAGAAGGAAAACTATCTTAAATTCTATAAACAGCTTTGTAGTTTATTTATCATTCTTTTTTGATTACTATTAGAAATATTTTGTCCTACGTTTGTTGCGTAATAATTCTCCAACATTTTTTATTTTATAATAATAATTATAAAACATCAATTATAATTTCTTCCCGCTCCTGTTTGAATATATTTCCATAAGCAAGGTATTTTTTGATTCAGTCAAGGCCATGACTAAAGAATTTGTGCCTCAACCCCCTAACTTCTACTAAATACGTTTAAGAGAGATCTACTCCCATCACCAAACACTGTGGATGGAAGAGAGACGATGAGACAGGGACATCTTAAAACATACCTCAGACAGGTTTATCTTCTTCAGCCATACTTTTGTACATAGTAGCGCTTGAGGCTTATCCAAAATTCGTATCATAGCAATAATGGTTTAGATCAAAAGCAATCATTTGTACAATTTTTACAGCTGAAATTGTTTCCTTTTATATTTGTCGTCTCATCATGTTTAAAACATAAAAATGTCCTGCTAGTCTTTAAAGATGATTTTAGTTTTATCATATTCCGTTTTTGGCTGCTAGAAATTGGAAAGTTCTCATATCTATTGCTAATTAGCAAAGAAAACGGAAAGTATGCTAATTAGCAATGCTTTCGACTATTTGGTGTGAGGTCTAAATTGTCATATGTTTCGTGCCTTTTAAACTTTTTGGTTGGAAATGATAAGCATAGACTAAATCAAAACATTTCTTAGTCCCAGTGACCTTCATTAATCATTAAATAAAGTTGCTTTCCAAGGCCACGACATATGGTACTGATATCAATATCACACTCATCAGTTTTTTATATCTCTAGGTAACAGATGACAGAGAATCTGCGAAAACTGCCACTCAATTATTGAAGTCCTCAAGATAAACAGACTCTTTCGCACTTTATATCAAATAGTTCTTTGGAAGAGTTCCTCATGTAATTGTAAATAAATTTAAGTCTGAATTATTTTTACTAAGGTAGTTCTTGGATAAAACATGGCAATTGAGATACAAAGTAATGACGGAAAGTAGGGTACTTCGTTCTTGACTAAGATGTCTTGGTACTTTCGCGACTGTAAAACAACGTTAGAAATTGCTGCCGAGAAAAGGAGCAAGCGGTCGATGTTCTTTAAGTTTGACAATCCTAAACTGTCATTGTTGACGCCGATGTACAGCACGACACATATTAAAAAGTTATTGGAAAATGTCGAGACATATGTGCCTTCATGTACAGAGGTAACGGAGACTCAAAATAAAGGAAATTGTAGAAAACAAAAGCACAAACGTAGATTTCCCAACTTGATTGACGATCTGCCTTATCAAGAAAAGGATGTAAATAGAAACACACCTTCATCTTTTGGATGCAGCACAGTTTTCGAAAATATTCATCTGGAAGAGAATATTACGCGTGGCCTTGACATCCCAAATGATGTAATAAAAAGACCAAAATTTGGTAGAAGGAGTGTGTCGTCGTTAAGTAATAAGAATCAAGAACAAACCGAATCAAAGTAATAACAAGGCATCAAGATTATACAGAAATCTACGAAAATTTCTAGAAAATTTACATCGTTCTTCCAAGTGCATTATCTATTCTGCTATCTTCGGTAAATAAATAGCGTGGTTTTATGTGCAGACTAAGGCTGCTAGTTCATTTTTCACCGTTATGAGGTGCGGAAGACGCTAAATCTTTGACATATTATATGGAGGCATGAATGTGATCTTGTAATAGTTTAGTAATTATAGTAATCCCACTTTATTGTAGGATGATTTTAATAAAATTTGCTTATCTCGCTCCGGATCAAAATTGCTAACCGTATTACGTGTCTTCCAGGTACTAATTGATTAGCTGACTGACCGACCGACACATACAGGTGGCATTTTCGAATTCGCTAGGTATAGTTTGATGCATTTATTGTGGAAGACCAACCAAATAGCCTAAGGATACCTCAAGCGGACTAATGGTGACCTTTTGCCTCGACGTTAACACACGTCATGATTGATCATGCTTGTAATTACTGATATCAATTTATGTGGTATATTTGGATGTGGATTTGAGTCACAATTTCCAAATTTAATGTTTCGATTACAAGGTTGCTCCGAGCTATCTTAAATCTTTTCTGGCTTCAGCACCTTACATACTCACAACTTTATGGATACATACCTCGTCTATTAGCCATCCTCAGGAAACGAAGAATGTACTTTGCTGCACATTGTTGGAGGGCTAAGAAAGAACTAGTACGCGATCTTATACTCTAGGTTCCTTGCTATGATGATGAGTTGATAGACCAACTATATCGATCAAGTCTGGAAGCTTGGAGACACTGGAAGCCTCCCGGAAGACCATTCTACATTATTGCAAGACAAAGATCGTTGGCGTTAAAGGCTTCATGCCCTAGGAAGCTGGTCTTGATGATGATTATGATGATGATGACGACGACGATACCAGTAAGCGCTTTTCATTACTCGGTTATCCGTACCACAAACACAGAAAACAAAAACTACGATGCCTTTAGGATTTCCAATTTATTTTTTTTTGTAGCATACTCATTACTGAGCGTAGCTGATTCCCATGCCAGGGTTAGCGAATTTACTAGGAAGTGACCTCTTTATGAGAGTGGGCTCCCGTTACCTACTCTCACCAATGGTATTTTTGTTTGTGGTGACGCGGGCTCGAACTCGCAACCTCTTGCTTGCAAGATCGTCGTCTTATCCACTATACCACGGCGGCTCTCCAAATAAAGAGCATTAAAACACTGTATCCTAACTCATTGCATATCTTGCTCACTTTTGAATATTAACCCTTTCAATGCATATAATACTTTACAACAAAATCGATAACGTCTACAACTTAACTTAAAAGACAGGTCTTAACAAAATCATAGGCGTCCGTTTCCTCCATTGCGTCCTACCGTGGGAAGTCACTTGGGAGACATACAGTGGCGTAACCCATTTTAGGCCAGCTTAGTTTACAAAGTTAGTCCTCACTTGCGACCAAAATAAGGCCCACAATGAACCCAAGTATGTGATACTTAATGTTTGCTTTTTGAAATGCTGTACTCAAAATCTTCCTTAGCTCGTTTCCAAAACCCTTACTAACCAGTGGTACTAACACGATACTGGACTCAATTTATTCCCTCTGAAGCAAAATTGCAGAAATAAAACTTCCTCTAAAGAAAATAGCGAAAAATAAATTTCGTAACTTTAGTCACACCAAAGATGCTTTGACCCCATTCGAACAGCTCAATTTGAACACTAACAAAACATCCATTTTTAAGATTATGAAGGGAATCGTAACAAAGATATTTACACTAACCCGAATCCCCTTACCCCGGAGGGCTCACGTTGCTTTATGATTGGTGCAGATGGGCCCCATTTTAGTCAATTCCGTAGGTGTTTTGAGTGTATGCGTTACGCCAATGGAGACTTATGTGAGACAAGAAGGAAACTCCGGATTTTATGGGTAAAACAACATCAATAATTTAACTCAGAAAATAGAAAACAACAAAACACAATAAATCATATGATTTTCAATCTTCTGGTGCATTTCATGTTATACAAATATTGCCATCTATGCAACCAAAAATGCCGTGTTGCCAACGTTAGTGGCATTAGAAATGCAACCGGGTTCAGTCCTTGGCAAGCATTATATTCCATACAAATGGTTGTTTTTTTGAAAAGTATTATATATAGTTCCTTATCAATAGGTATATATATATTTATTACTTTCGGCTAATGAATACATTGTCGTGTTTACTGTTTTGTTGGCATAGGAAAGGCGTCGTTTCAGACGATAAAAGAAATGGTAGACATCTTTCTGATGTGCTTACTATCCTTTCTCCGACACCATGACTAATGTAGTTTTACGTACTAACATATGATCGATTAGGTCTTGTCGTCCACTTTTCAGCAATCGATCATAACCAAACTTCATTCTCCTAAGAGCTAGCATGTCCATCACTTGCCTGTGACATAGCTGGTCCATGTTTCTCGTCATGTTCTCCGCAAAAGTTACAACAGTATCCTCCAGGCTTTGAAAGGGTTTGTCTGCATGAAAAAATCATGAAAACATGTAGTACATTCACATACGGAAATGAACCATCAACACAAATTCTCTGTGATGTATAATTTGTGCTTGAGTTTCCAGTCTACTCATTGTAGTCAATCGTGTTATCAAGTATTTTATGGTCGGTGAATATCACTGCACGAGCCTCACCGAGTACATAAATTTGCCTACTGAAGGGTTAATCTACATATGGTATACCTGGCCTATATCTAACAGGGTATTGATGGACACACACACACACACCCTTGTACAAAATTCACGAAATCAACTGTAATTTATAATGGCAAGAAGTACTGCTTATTTTGTTTTTGACATAAAACTGCTAATTTCTGTGTCCTGTATAAAATATGTTTAAGAGTATCATACAATGTGTTTATCATGTTGATCAGTCTACTTGGTTCCTATCTGTGGAAGATAAGGTCTTCCAAAAACGACTTTCAACCGGAGGCTCCGTTGTACGACGAAGTTGTGGTGGCATTGTATCGAAAAACCAAAACATGGGAACTTGAATATGCAAGAGTTGATTGTACATGTTACAGCTGACTCTTCAAGCCTGATCTATCATTCTTTAAATACCAGCAGCAAAAGCCAAGTCAAAGTGGTAGTTACTCTAATAGCAAGAAGGAGGTTGGCGTGGATTTACTGTCAGGTACCTTTTGTTCACTCAGGAATTACTCGAATGGGAAATGTCCTTGACAAAGATCTTAACGTTTTGCAATCGTTACTCTGAAAATTCTAAAACTACATTATCATTGCATTTTTAAGGATTTTTTTATCCTTATGATTTCGACACTTCATCTCTCCTTCTTAGACGGATTGATAGAAATGAAAGGATTTGAATATATTCCTACCTACAACGTTGCATAGATGTGAAAATAATATCAATGTGTAAATATCAATTAGTGTATATCTTCTAGTTTAATGTACATTCTAAAATTAAAATACCTCCCCAGACAGGTTTGAAGATCAAATTAGTAATGGCATAAAGGGTCAGGTTAGTTTTACACCGAATAAAACCAGGCATGGATATAATCATGCTTCCTACCTTCTTGCGGTGCTACTCTGCCCTTATTGACACATGCCCTTCGCAGCCAAAGCAAGCTTCCGGTTGCTATGGCAAGAACCAATGCTCCACATTCAAAATAAAGTGCATTTTTAAAGGTATCCGAGGAGCCGTCAAATAAATGGAATTGATCATTGGCGTGCTCTGTCACCTATTTCAAAATGAAGTAAAAGGGTAAAGTTTGATGTAAAGACTAGCGAAAAACATCACTTTGTTAACAAAGGAAGGAAAATTAGTTTACTGTAGCAGTGTGGAAAGTTACAGTGTAAAGATTTAAATTTGAATTTGAAAAGGATCTGAAGATCAAGAGAAGCGATACCTTCAATCGTAGCTTATTGATGCATTTATGTTTTTGGAAAATACGAGTCGACATAAGCAATTTAAAAAACTAGTAAAAAAATGATAGATATTTTATTTATGTGATTACAAAATGGACATCGATCTTTGTTTACTGGCCCACTAGCTCTTGTTTAGTAAGAGCAAATAGATAACGTTAACAAACCAAGTACGAAATATTCTTAATGCTAGTAAATTGAAAAGGAAGCAATAAATGTTAATCAATAATAGTTTATATACCAAGCAATAATCTATAAAGTTATATAACAATTTGTATTAAACACAAATATAGCTACATTGGTTGAAGAATGGGTTACAGTCATTTCTGTTGCTGTTGTTGCTTTTGTTGTTTTCAAAAAGCACAAAACAAGCAAATTATGTTACAATTAACCAAAGCTAAGTAACACGCATTTACTACTCCATGACTGCTTGTGAACGTTTTTAGCTTTACATTTTCTGTTTTTAAATCCTTTGTACATTCTCCTTTTCTTTCCTTTGTCCACAAATTTATAAACTTCTCTCTAATTCATTTTTACGTTATACTACCGACGTATCATAGTTGTCTGTAACCGTGATCTTACGCACGTAACAAGAGACAGAAGAAAATAAGGAACTCAAAATGCTTTTTATGCGAGATTCAAAAAAACAGATTTATTGGAACCTTCTAAGTGACAATGGTTTGGCCATGCAAAAAGAGTGGTAGCGAAAGCCTAATTGTATGAGTTTGTAAGTGGAAAACCTGCAAAATTTACCTAAAACAGGAATACGTAGCGCATGTTATCTTCCTTTTTGTTATAAACTTTGGTGTTTAACAATAGCCACTCTATATCGAGAAAATATGTCATGATGTACAGGATATAATTCTTCAAAAATACTTCCCAAGCACGTAACAAATAGTCCTGGCTACCTTTTAATGACAGAAAGTAATGCCTGCAGGCAATTATCCTGCAAAATAAATTGCTTATCTATTCAGTCAATGTTATGAAATTCATGCAATCAATGTTATTTCATCAGTTTAATCAATACTATGCAATTTATACGATTATTGTTCTGTTATTCATTCAATCAACCTTACGTTTATAACCTAACCAATGTTATTTTATTCATTCAATCAATGCTATGTCATTATTTTAATCAGAATCATGCTATTCATTCAATCATAGTTATGCAATGTATACGACACTGTTGTGTTGTTCATTCGATCTATGTTATGCTTACAATATAATCAATGATATTGTATTCATCCAATCGATACTCTGTGCTCGATTTGATAAGTTTTGTTGTTCCGTCTATCACTTTCATGTTACTCGTTCAATCAATAGAATGTATTTCATTTAACAAATGTTGTATTATTCATTCAATCAATTAATGTTGTGTTATGCTTTCAGTCAGTGTAAATATTAACCAAACATCAAGTTGCATTATAGGACTTAGTTTGGATTGCGGTTCTACATGAATAGTTTAGTTACTTCGCTAACATTAAACAGTCCATGTTTACGAAAACTTCTAGGGTCTAAATTCGAACAAAGGAACACAATAAACGTACTTGAATGTTGCCTCTATTCTTGTCTATAAAATGAGAAATGAGATTTCTTTGTGAGCTTATTTGACTTCTGACATCTTCTGCAATATTCCTGAGATCCTCATTGAGAACAACTCCATAACCAGAAACTCCTTCAAAACGGCGGAGAACCAGCAAGTGATTGTCACGGATGAACCTCTTGTACGACGAGGCAACTGCTATGTCAAGTAGAATTTTTTCCACGTCTTTTGACAGTAAAGCTGAAAAAACTTCATTGGCTGTATGATATTCCCTATCTAATGAAAAGTAAAACAAATTAGGCAAAATATCAATGACATTAGGTGCAGTAACAAAACGTAACCTTACCACCCTTTTGATGTAGATAACGATCCACCCGAGTATTTTTGACCTACAAGGACTAAATCATACAGCAGAATGATGAATAGGTACGACATAGGGGAGTACTGTGACCAAAAGAACAAATAGAAAAACAATTATGAAACGAGACAAAGGACAATAACAAACGAAAGAATAGATGCAGATAAAAGAAAGAAAAACTATACATTTAGATTGGAAAACATAGAAATCATTGATAAAAAGGGGAAAAGTCTGGATAAGGTTGTTAAAGAAAGTATATGTTTGTGTGAAATTTTTAATTTTTTTAAGGTCTGGATTTCCTGGTTGCCCAGTCTTAAAAATAGTCTTAGCTATTGCAGAGCACTTGCATCCAAGTTTTAAGCAAATCCTTTCAGTTCACTTTATTATTGAGAGGAAACCGTACTGTTCTTTGTTAATTACCTCATTTTGCTTTAAGGAAGGATCTTTGCATTAAAGCAATCATTTCTGTCAGCAGATATTGTTTCATCCCAACAAAGTGAATAAGAACCATACATTCGAGATAAAATGCAGTCATTCCTAAACGCTCATCCTTTTTAGGGTATGTATTATTAGGGAGCTTGAAATGCTGTTCGTAAGACCAAAGTTGGTTAAAATGAAACAAATGACATAAAATTTGTTAGAGAAAACTCAAAGGACAATAACTTGAAACAAATACCTGTAAGATCCTTTTAACTGCAATTCCAGTGTACTAACAAAAAACAACAGCCACTTGCTCTAGTTAAGATACAAAAATCAATCTTAAAATCTAATTCGTTTCTTACCAGGGTTTACGATTCCATTTCTTCTTATGGCAAAATAGTACTGAGGTGAATTTTGAACTGCTCCTATCTACAAATACAGGCATAAAAGTTAGAAGCTATTGTCGGGATGATTAATACATGATAACAAAAGGGAAAAGCCCGGGGTGAGCTTACGTTACGAACTGACTGAAAAACGAAAGTGGTTTTATGTTATTGCAGGGACGACTTAAAATAATCCTCTAGTCAGATCTGCTTAATAATCAAAAGGCAAAAGATGTTGGAGGAGAGATATCAGTTTCTAACAAGGATCTTTTAACGGAATATTTATGAGTTGTTAAAACTGTTATCTTTCTTGAAACTCTTTCGGGTTTGATATGATATTGTGCCACCAAAAAGGTTTAGGTACACACATCTCGTATATTTCACAAATTTCGCCATCCTCTTCAGCTTTTGCGGTAAATCTTCAATCGTGATAAATATACATCAAATGCAATAAGTTGTCTGCTGAGATAACATTAACATATCTGACACTGAAGAAAGCGAAGGCTGAAGTACAAAGAAACATCGAAATAATGAGTTCTCCCCTTACCAACCGCTGCGTGTCGACTAGTGATACCAAAGGCTTGAAAACTCTAATTACGATGACAAGACTAGAACAACACGGTCGGGACTTTAGCTTCAACGCAGGGTAGAGCTACATTTTTAGAACGTCCAGGATTCTAAAAATCTATTACCTCGTGTCTATCAAAGAGCACAGGGTCCTTTTGTGGAATTACCTATGTTGCCTCCCACGGCGTCGTTAGCGTGGCCAGGGTTGACTCCATCAGGATGCTTTTTAAGTATAAGAGCACTGTACTTTATTAGAGAGTGGCACCTTGTGATGATCAAGTGGCCATACAAAGTCATTCGATGGCTGGTGTGTCCTTCTGTTACATGCAATCACTTTGTCCACCCGTTAATATTCTGATACGACACTGCCAAAGTACCTAAAACCATTCTTTAATCAAAATCAGATTACTAACGTCCTTTTGCATTTTTCTCACGTGGCAATTTCCACCTCAGGGACAGTAGGTATCATAAGAAAAAGACATAGGTAATACATTTACCTTGATGCCATAAACATTTTTGTTCTGTTCGAAATGAATAGTTGTGAGTGACGTTGTGATTGCTCCTGTTAATATTCCAATTATTATAAGTCCCATTAAACACCAAACTATGGAAATGATCTTCGAAAGGATACTGCGCGGAGTGACATCTCCATACCTGTATAAAATAATCATATTGTGTAAGGATCAGTATTAAGAGTTCTACTGGCGATTGACACCTAGAGATTATATGTAGAACCAAGCAATGACACAGGGAAAAATGCTCGTGATTATACGTCATTGTATTGTTCAGTCAAAGTTGTCATAGGTAGACACTTCTTCCTGTGGTTTACTCCAAGGATCAATGAAAGTGTCAGCTTGCAAAGAAAAGGAGAGCTACAATACTTGAATCTTATTACGATGAGAAGTCTCCTTATGAAGAGTCAGGCTCACAGACAAGGTATTCGCAAGTAGACAGGTATTATAGATTACTCCGCTGATCTTACACAGTGAAAGTAACAATAACAATATGTTTTAACAATAATGTCATGAGTATGTTATTAAAGCTTGATATACTTAAAACATTTAATATTCGAGAAAACGAGACATTCTTGTCCAAGGTGGGTATGATACACACTGCGGGTTAGATATTTCTTACTAACCACTAGTAGTAACCCCCGATACAAGGCATAGTTAAGTTGAAGTTCTGAAATGTTAAAATTACTGATATCCTAAAGAGATCACAGTTAGTTAAGTAAACTGGATAAAATGACAACCACAGCATACTGAATTAAATGGACAAGGCCGCTGACTTGAAAAAATTGCCTACAAGGTCCAGCTGTAATATCAGACCCGACGACGTCACATTTGGTGTTTCTTTCTACACAAGGGTATGCGTAGAGGTCCTTGCCACTTTTGCAAAAACAAGACTAACACTACTGGTGGAAGATTAGAGTCACAAGGTTTGTTATCTTCTTGTGACGAGTAACATATCAAGGAAGTAACCAAGAAATCTCCTCGAAGGTTAAGATATATATATATATATATATAGAAATATTATAATAAATAATAAAAATTGTTTACTTCTTAACATTCGACCTACCCTACTGTTGTCATGGTGACAAATGCCCACCAAAATCCAATCATTGGTCCCCTACTAGAGTCTCCAAGTTTAAATTCCTCTGGATTTTCAAACTGATCCTGAAACAACCCATTAAAAATATACCAAAACGATACCTTAGCCAGACAGCTTTGTAAACCATGGAATACATATTTAATTTGTTACAAAGAATATAAACTTGCAGAGTAAGCACTGGTTCCTTTCACTAGTCAAGACCTCCCCATCTGTCTTCCTGTCTCTTGGTGGAGGCAATGTAGGATGAAGTTCATGATGAATCTTTTTTGACTTCCTAGAGTATATTTTTGAAGATTTCTCCACGAAACGTTAAGTTACGATGAACGTGAACTGAGAATTGAAGCCGATTTTTTTTCAAGCAAACCTTTGCTAAAGGGATATATCAGCTCTATTAACTTCTTGATCACAAAACAAAAATTTCTTGCCCCCATTTTAGTAAAATAAGGAAGTGCTTCCGTGGGAAAAGGAGACCGTCATTGACTGCCAACTTATTTAATATTTCTTGTCTCGCATTGTGCCTTTACAATTCAATTTACTTTAGCTTTCTATTGCTAACAGTTTCCACAACAACAATGCAACGTCAATGAGAATGTCAATTGCATCACTAGAAATGATTAACTCGACTGCAAGAATTTCCCTCAAAACATTGGAAAAGACATTAGTGCTCTTTACATTCTAGGGTCCTTACAGCTTGTAAAATGATTCCAATTTCTGCTTTCATTTTTTGAACTGGATTTTGATACCAATTTCTGGAATTAATGTATTGGTAAACTAAACATCATTAACGGTAGCCTTCACTGAGACTATGAAAATGAAAGAAGTGGCATTATAATAGTATTTATTCCCACACTAATTACATGGTAGTTGCATTTTTCTTCTTAATTTGTCTTTTTCCTTGATTGCAGGTAAATTTCGTGTACCTATTGTGCACGTTTAATTGTCTTGAGTTCGTTTAATGCATAATTTTGCATATTTTAAAAATTGTGCTAATTTTAATCGTATTAAACAGATTCGTTTCTCCTTAATTGGTTTCGGTATTTTCTGTGAGAACCTGACTAACGTGATTAAGTTTACATGACAGCCGTCAGTCGATAGTGCTTCTATAGACATGGGGGAGAATCTTGTCATTGTGACCAGGAACATCTAAAGCTAAAGTCTGTTGATTTCTCCATTGTGCCACTGAATTTCAGAACGTTTTCTATTTTTTGCTGAATTTATGGTAAGAATATCAAAACATTTTGCACGACAGTTTCTTTGTAATCATTACCAGGGAAGAATTGTGGCAACAGAAGAAAAAGCATGAGAGAAAGTAATAAGCTGATTGCAATAAAGTCTAGCTTCATTCCTTATAATGCTATTTTCTAATAACCTTTATTATGGGCCAGATCAGACTTAACCTAAGTGATATTTTTCAACATAGTTATTAGAAAGAAAATATCGTACCGTGAACCACACAATAATTCCAAACAACCAAGCCAGTATGATGGTCACAGCAAACGCAGGCCAAACTCCGATGACTGAAAAAAAAATTTCTTTTGCTCGAGAGCCATGCTTACTTTCGTCGCGAGCAATCAAGATAGAGCCACCAGACATGAGTATAGGCAGAAAGGTTGCATTTGGCATAAAATTTGGCTGTTCATTCCGTCCATAAACGGGAAAAATTAGATCAATTGAATTATCTAATGAATCGATAAGTTCTTTTTGGTTTCTTTTTTTGGAACTACTACCACTCCGACTTCGAAATAACTGTAGTTCACTGAAACCATGGCCTCTGCAGTAGCCACATCCAGTTCTGACTGCTGCTTTTGTTACGTTATACACTATCCCCATGAGTGAGTGTTCGTTCATTTGAACAACATATGGTGGGCTTTCATACCATGAAGTAAATATGTTCTTTTTACAGCGACAAGTACCTGCAAGGCAAAGTTAAAGATCATCACTTACTTTCTGGATTGATCGCAAAAATGTCTATAGAAGGAAATCAGAAATAAATTAGCAATTTGCAGGACTCTAAATAAGAGACAGTTTATTCTATCCCTCTGACCACGCAAGTACGAACATTCGGTACAACTTTTCACCTGGGTATTGACAGAATAATAAGTTTATTCCCTCCAATTTTAAAACTATATTACCTTGCCGTATACTCATTGTCCATGGCAGAAACCTAAGGCAGCAAGCCTGTATTTAGTATTATATTTGGTGCTGTCAAAGTTACTTGTGATTCCCTGAATTCTAATTGTACTCTGATGATGAATTTCGCAGTTACCTGTTTCCCTTACTTGCGTATTGTTCACACTTTGAAGTGTGCCAAATGCAAAAAGTTTTAAAGTATCTTTCGATATGTGCTATAAAAATGATTCCAATAATCAATTCTCAGTGAAAGATGAAAGCAAAAACACAACCATCTACCAAGCACACTCTAAATAAACCGTGCTAAAAAGCTTGAAACAAACGCAACCAACAGAACAAAAAATTTTGGGTTTGGCATTGGATTTTTCAACAACTACTGTATGATGACAATCTGGACGAAGAAGATTTTATGAAAAAGCTCTTGCTCCTGTCATTTGATACTTACATCAGTGATTTGCAATTCAGTACAATTGCCTTGAAAATTTGTGACATTGCGCTAGCTTTTAAGTATGTTTTTAGCGCAATGTCGGAAATTTTCAAGGCAATTGCACTAAATTGCAATTCACTGATGAAAGTATCAAGTGATTTTCAAGTTTTGTACAAATCAACAGAATAAAAGATGCTGGGGTTTTCATTGGATTTTTCAACAACTACTGTATGATGATAATCTACACAAAGAAGATTTTACGATAACGCTCTTGTTCCTGTCGCCTGATACCTTCCATCAGTAAATTGCAATTCAATACAAGTATCAGCCACATATATTTGAAGCAAAGGGGTGATACAAAGAAATTACTTTGAATGATACGTCAGACTTAACTCTTTTAGTGGCCTTTCTATGACCTTAATTATTACGGGTGTCAGCCCGATTGCTTATAAACACAGGCTTCTTCATAGATCGAATTATTGAGTAATGAGTTTTGAGATTATATATGAGAGGCTTGCACGGAGGGGCTAATACGGCTTTTGTTGTTTATATAATTTGTAGTAAAAGAAGTGTGGAAAAAGCATATCTAAATTTAGATAAGCTGATCTGATATCCATTATGATGAGACTTGATATTTTCAGATATTTTCAAATGGAAATTCTTGAAGAAGCGATAAATGGTTAATGTAATCAGAGAAAACAAATATAACAAAGTCGTGCTTAACACTAATCAAAAGCAAATGGGAAGAAATCGACCTGTCGCACTCGGAAATACCCCAACTGCCACAAGAGTGGTCTCAATTTACTGACGTGCACTCGGGTGACATTTAACCCTTTACTCTCAAGACCCGAATTACCCAGGAGACACTGCTATCGCAAACCTCACAAGGACCTAAGTACAAGTCATTTTCCTTTGCTTATTATCGATAATTGAGGATACCATTAGGAGCAATTGTGTGCTTGTGACTTTCAAATCAGCCATTCTTCTCACTCTGGTTCAGGCCTGACAGAGGATTAGGAGTAATTCTTTAGAAGGCGAACTTACTTGCCATGATCGGATTACTACATACTCCTTCTCCAGCTTTTGTAGAAGCACATAATGATATTGAGTAAGTTGAATATAATTCCAGATTTTTAATTTCTGTTGAAAACGTGTAAGGGTCAAAACGTAGAACAATCTCAGGTTTCAATCCGACTATATCCAATCCAGAGCGCCTGACTCGGCGAAATTTTACCATAAAATTTATGATTCGGCCATTTTGATGTTTCTTTGGTACTTGCTGCCATGAAACCTTGATTCTGTCGAGCCATAAATTCTCCTCGACAACGATGTTTGAAGGCGGCGCTCCTGGAGCTAATAACGAGAATAAGTAATAGCAGGAGTCTTTTAATGACAAACGAAAACAGTCGTTTAAGAAAATTTTTATATAGGATCCACATCTTACGGAAAGACTGATATCGAGTTAAATGAGTGTAAAGCTGAAAATGGAAACTATGACTGCTAAATCGAAGAGTGAAGAGACCGTACTTTGTGCGATTTTTGTCATCTTTTTGTCCTTGATTAGATAATTGCCATGTGACATTTTACGAGTCATCTAATCTATCATTCTGCAGTTTATCTTTCTTGATGGAGGAAACATCGACCTAATTCTAAGAAAATTATGTGATACGATCAATAATTCCGTGTGATACATGTTTAATCACACATGAAGGTAGTTCTTTACGAAAATTAGTATTCGCTTGAAGCACCTTGAACGGTGAATACTGTATATTTAAAATTTCGGATAATTCCCATAACTAGATCGTTCTTTCATTGGGGTCCGTCTACAGTAAAACAAGAAAACCAGTACTCCGTAGGCAGAAAGAGTTCACTTGGACTCTTCCAATAATGTTTTGATTCTTCACTTTCTCTTTGATTTGTTTCCTTTCTTGTTTATGATTGGCCAGTTTCGATACATATAAATGTTGCCATATATCTATACTTTCCTTTCCGACGATTCGTAATCTGAAGAGTTTCAGATATGTTTTAAGCCCAATGCCGCAAATGTTCAAGATTGTTGAAATATGTGTATGTATGTATGTATGTATGTATGTATGTATGTATGTATGTATGTATGTATGTGTGTATGTATCTATGTTTGTTTGTTTATATGTATGTATGTTGACCATCCCATCATAACTAAAAGCGTACCATTAGGACGTTAGTAACAAAAGGACACACTTACGTATTACTTTAGTTGCGCACACAAACACTGAAACTGGTCCATAGCCACCGCCTGTAAAAGCACTGATCTCAATCCAATATGCCGTTGCAGGCGCTAAGTCTCTCAGTATTTTCTCCACGATTCCCACTGGCACTTTAACTTCTCTAGATAATTTGCTATGGTATTGTTTATATTTGATGACGTATCCTAGTACTTTACCATAGATTTCTCGTGAGGGATCATAATTCCACTTAAAATATATTTGACGTGATCCGGCAGTGCATTCCAGGTGTGAAGGAGCAAATTCAGGAGCTTTTTGCAATAAGGAAAGATACAGACACAAAATATATTCAATTGGTAATATATGTTTCTGCTGAGATTAGAGTAATAGAAGGAAATATACTCTGAGAAATTGAAGACAAGAAAAACTATATTCAAATGTGCTAGCTTTATTCTACATATAGTCAGCATTATGGCAATCACACGTCCTTAAAGTTATCCTTTTTTTATTAAAATATAAATTCTGGCAAGTTTAGTAACTGATAGACATGTAAGTAAAAGTTACGTCATCCAGGGATAACAATGAATGCGGAGGGGAACTTGTAGAAATTTCCACCAATATTTTAGCTACATTAAGTCTGAAGTTACATCAAACTATTATGAATTATATAAAAGGTGGATACATGTCCCATGTCTCTTATCTTCTGCTTTATATCTTCTCACTCTCTACAATTTACGTATTGAGCACTGTTTTAAGCAGCATTGGAATCATTTCATTTTGTAATGTACGTATTTATACAAATTTTTCTGCATATAACTACTCATTACAAAAGTAAGAATCTGAGCAAACATTCTAAATAGTCTTCTTAATATTTCATATGCCAAATGGAAGACTCTACTAAAATTAATGATATCCATCCTAAAAAACCTGAAAATCAATCATATACATCACGAATGCAGAGGTCATTTGCAATTTCATGTGAACTCTCAATTACTAGTTTATCATTCTCACTTAATTGCTTTCTATTTTATTGACCATGAAAATCGTCATTACCATCTTCAGGACGCAAAACATTACGTCTAGCCAACTATAACGTAAATGTTTATGTTTAAAGCATTATAATAGATAGTCTAGCTTAAATTTTCATTCTTACGTCCCTCCCTTGTCCTTATGACTATTTCTTTGCTAGGGTATCCAGTTCCATTTTGACTTCCAGGAAGAATGTATAAGTGGTATACTTTAAAGCCCTCGAAATCTTCAAGCACAGCCTCTGTTACATTGGCAGGCACAGGAACAACGCTCCATTCTGTCTCTGAGTGATCAAAACTTTTTTGTTTGTAATAAATGTAGTAGCCAACTAGCTCAGTTGAATTGAAGTCCTGAGGCATAGTCCAAACTACTCGAACAGTTTTTTGATCCACTAGTGTCCATGATATATTGTAAGGCACCATTTTGGGCACTATGAAAAAGATCAAAATGAAGGACATGCACATGACACTTAAAAAACTCTGTTTAGTAATGAATAAACTTCCAAACTTTTTGACCACTTCAGCGTTTTCCACGATCAGTACTTTTAAAATGTTCCATATTGCTTAGTTATTATCATATCACTTCTGGTTATGAGTTGTTTAAACAGAAACTTTGAAACGTATCTCGCGTATAGGGGGCTATTCAAAAATTACGTAACGCCTGGGGGTGGGGGTATGGTCATTTTTGTTACGAACTGTTACGAAAATTTAGGGCGGGGGTGAGAGTCATAGCTCTATTGTTATGTAACAGAGTTTTTTTCAAATATATCTTTTGAGTGGCGTGATCCGAACGTTTGTTCAGCAAAATCATCCTCCTGGAATCCCATATGATGCATTCAATCCAGATGTTATAAACGAAACAACTTGTGGAATGTATTTTGGTACTATCAAAATGATATCGATGCACCGCCTGTCTCGTAAGCGTGTTGACGACAATGCTGAAAGCACACATCAGGTGTGGAGGAGAACATTGCTGAAAGAGTAAGACCACTTCGTAAGTAATAGTAAGACAACGAGAGGCCCTTTGTGTTTTGCAGATGCAAGAAGTGGAACGGATGTCTTTTGATGACATCGAATACGACAACATAGAAGATGTACCTGTTGTGAAAGATCCAAAGGTCGGAACCCCTATATTTGGCCCCACAACGGTGAATGTTGATGATGCATGTGAGACAGTAAAGACAATAGTGAATGGCATTTGTAATTTTGTACTGCTGATATTTTCAATTCTCGAAGTGTATGATCTACATCTCGAATATTTGTTTCTTGTCTCTTGTCTTACGAAAAGTACCAAAAATATCATCTTGTGAGCCAAATAAATTACCCTGTGATCATTCTCTCACATTGGAACACTAGATTGAGTGATTATATGTTACATGAAGGTAATGGGTACTATGAAATCTGAGCAGATAACGAAATATTGATAGGGGTGTCTTAAGACTCAAAATACTACGTAACAAGGGGATGGGTGGTACTAGATTTGTAACGATGCATTACTAGGAGTGGAGGTGGTCAAAATGGGTGACTTTGGGTGTTACATAATTTTTGAATGGTCCCTAATTCAAAATATGAAGGTAACGCAGTGTTCACTTGCTTTTTAATATTCATACAACTGAACAATCTTGTGGCAGTAAAAAGTCAAAACTTTGTACTCTCGCGAAGAACATGCGAAAAAGTAGAGATTCCAGTCTTTCCTAGGACATTGCTGATTGAACTGCTGTGAGTCATTGAGCAGAGAATGTTTAGTACTGTATGCAGAGTTCGGAAGACGTCAGCCTAGTAGCCGCCTATGTCACCGATAATGGTATTTGCTATTGGATTTGTTCTATATGACATCCATTTCATCTTCAAAACTTTGTATTCTCCTTTTACAGTGCTCAAAGAGTCTAAAAGGCCTCCATATGTTTCTCCTGCAGTCAAAATATCTTCCCAAGTTGATGCTTGGATAAAACAAGGCAGGATTCTTGAAAGTGCCATGATTTTCTGTTGATGTGTACCTGACCTTGACTTTCATATCTCCGAAAACTCCATCAAGGAGAGAAAAAGGCACTTTTATACCAGTATATAGTTTTATAAGAATGTTCTCATTTCCATTCTGGATCTCCTCTCTCCTGGAAAAATTTATAATCGACGCCTACTCTTCAAACTGATAAAGAAGATTAGGAGACGTTAGCATCAAGCATAATGTCGCTTGTGTTAAAATTGCATATATTTTTTTAAGAGAACATAAACTTTAACAAGTTCTGCTTAAATCGACTGAGTAACTCAAGTTCTTGAATTAGCTTTATTATCATTTGAGTACTCAAAGGTTTTCAAGCTTTGAACATTCTTAAGTTTATATCTTTGAAAAATGTTTTGATTAGCTTGACTACAAAACTTTTTCTTTCCTCGCAATTTTCTTTCCTAATTGTTCCTAAACGTCATTACTGGATCCGCCCATGACTACAAACAATTCTTCAAATGAGACTTAAAGGTTTATTAACCTTTTTCAATTTCCTCATTAATTTCCAGTGTCCTATTAATACCTGCCACATATAGTATTGTTACCTTGCTTCTACTTCAAGATAGCCTCATCAGTTTTCATATCAACATACTTATCTAACAAACAAGACTTAACAATGCTAAAGGTAATGATCTAACATTTGCAAACAGACATGTCGCAAATTATGCAAGAATGTTAGTCTCAAATTTCTCATTGCTCTTGGTACCTTGATATGAAGCATGTAAAAACTTAATATTTCATTTATTTAACAACAAGTACTCACTGTGTGCCATTTTGATGTTTCCGAGGTTTGCAGGCATATCCACCAACTTATTATCCCTGTTCAGTCGACGAAGGAGGCTAACAACCTCAGGTCCTTTCAGGTACTTGTAGTAAATTGACAGATTAGCTATTACACTGCCCTTCCTATGCAACAGAAAATCAGTCAGGTTATATGTTAGTGATTCCAATGATTTATATACACAAAGAAGACAATTTTGTATGGATACAAGTAGTAACTTTATAACCGGAGTACAAAAAATGACTTGAGGCACAAGAAGACAAGATGAGAAACCATAAATTAGAGCTTCTACTTGAATTTAATTTATGGCTTTATACTCTACCATTTGGTTATTGAAGAGGCAAGCTTCATCTTCACTGGAGTTTTTCATGCAAGCCACAAATATACTTCGTAACGAATGGAGACGAGCCACTTATGTTGTTCTCATGGGATCGAGCCTATACCTCTTGTCATCCCAATAAGTACGTCAAAATACTGCAAATACCAACCAGACTATTCAGACATCACTATCAAACAAGCACTGAGTACTGCAGTAGGTACAGTCAATCTCAGCTATCTCAAGATCGCAGAGGAGAACGAAGGAAGTTCTTTGGATAGCAAGAGGTCAAGATAGCGGGGCTGACTGTGCGCACTATTGCGGTGATTGGTTCCTATTCTCGAAATGTAATAACGGTGTGTATAAAAGACACGGAGACATTAATTTTGCTAAATAGAAGATACTTCGGAATATCCAACATATACAACTTCTGAACAATCTTTCCGTGGTTCAAAACTTGACAGTCGCTTTGAAACTTTGTGACATTGAGATAAAAACATATTATTCTGCCGTAGGCCAACATTTTCTAGAAAATTCAGAATGCGCTAAAATGTATGAAGACTAAAATGTTCGGATAATTGTCTTAGCTAGATCGTCCTTCCATCTAATTGTTTTGGAGTCTACCTACGAAACAAGAAAACAAGGACTCTGCAGACAGAAAAAAGAATTTGTTTTTCCACTTGAACTTTTCCAATAATGTTTTCCATGTTCTCTATGTTGTTGTTCTTTCTTCTTTATAATTGGGTAGCTTGGACCTATGTTTCCCGCAAAAAGGCTGCCATATATCGATGCTTCCTTTCTGGTGATTCATACTCTGAAAAGTGTCAGATTAAAAATATCTGAGTATGTTTTAGCCCAATGTCGCGCATTTTCGAGGTGATTTTCAGATTTCGTTAAGTTAGTAGGAAATGACACCGAAGTAGCAAAGTATATTTACAACTTTTGATTAAGCAGGTTACGTAATATGGGTTTATCTATATTATACATCTTTCTGCAGGCTTTTCTTCGTTGAAAATGTTAATCACATCAATCTATTCATCAGTCGCCAAATACAAACCTGAATTCACCCAACGTTATTCCTTTGACATACGATGTCCTATTATAAATGACCCGTATCTACAAGAGAAAATGCAGAGGTATGATTAGAAATTTAAAAGAATGCCTATATTCTCCTTAAATTTTTTTATCTAGCTTTCTTAAGCTCAGATTATGCTGGAAGATTGAATATTTTTCGGCCTAGATAAAGATAATCCTCTCTTGTGTGCCACTACTATTTTGGGTTCCTGGATAATTTTATCAAAAATGGAAATTGGCGATAGAGTTTAAATGCCGCGACTGAAATGAATAACGAGAAAATATTGCAATCTCACCTACTAAAGCTACAAAGCATCATTGTTCAGGGTCAATTTTATTGCCTGGATCATGTTTATGGACCAGTTCACAAGCCCTGGAGTTTACGTTGGTGATTAAATACACTAAAATCATTATTATCATGTAGAATATAGATCTTGCCGGCATGTTGAAGAAAACACAATATATGCTACGTTGTCAAATTAATGAACAATAAAACCCTAAAACTGTTACTATTTTCTGGACATTATTGGAGAGATAAGCGAGACCTATTACACTATCTAATATAATAGAAATCAAACCACATGAAACAGTGGGTAACCTGCTCGTTTACAAGTTGATCAAATCTTAGAAGACGAAAATTTGAAGAAAGACATGTTTCCAAGAATTACTGACAATCCTGAATTCGGGAGGTGTTTAGTGCCAAGTATCTATGGCTTGGGAATAATTAACGTCCGATTGCGACGTTTGTGCGGACTTGCATATGCTTCTAAGACTGAATATCACAGTACATTTTGCATCGTTTACACTGGCAGATTTATCAACAAGAAAATCCAACCAAGAAAAGAGTTCTAACACGGCTAATGATTGCTCACTTTCTGGCAACTCGTCTATACACGAACTAACAAAAAATGTATTAAAACAACGTCTACACAAGTCATCGTTCTAGAAAGTTCTGAATAAATTGAGTGGGTCAAATTAACATATCACACACCCCATCGCATGCCTATCGTGTGAGTAAGCAAACAGCTAAATAAACATAAACAAAGCACGACCTAGACTCAAACCGAGTTTGCTAATCTGATCCTGGCAGCTTTAATTATGACCAAGTTCATTTTTTGTGACTGCAATTAGTCAATCAACATCTAAGATGTCTTTGACATAATGTGCTTAAAAACAAATAAAAGGCAGAAAAGAAAAGTCCAGTAAAGTGAGAACATTATTTTGCATAAAATAATTACAAGTTGATATCAAATTGGAATTGAAGACCAAAATTAGCATTGTATAATGAACTACAAAACAGAAAACCCAGATAGGAGCTGTTCAAGAAAGTAATGTGAAAAGAGACTTTACAATTTTATTTTTATTCTATTTTTAATTCACTACCTGTTTTACGATTCAAATGAAAAATAATAAATGAACGTTCAATGGTTATATCCAATTAGTAGCGGAAACTCAAATTGCAAATACTGCAAACAATATGATCTACACGAATCAAAGTACACTCATATCAAAGTACCCGGGGCAACACTGCTACCCAGGGAAGAACAAAGTAAATAGGCATTAAGCTGAATGTCAATTTAGGTAATTTTTAAAAACAAATTAGATCGTAGGGGGCAAGATGTTACAAGCTACGAAAATGAAACAAGTCTCAGCCATATCAGTCCATATGGTATAAGAACGTTCCCGAGTTGACAGTTTGGTATCAAATGACGCAAAAGCTAAAGCGCATGACATATAAAGAAGACGAAGAACAAGTAAAAATGAACAAGGAAAAAGGTCCAGTAAACAAACGCGCTTGGATGGCATGCAGATTCTGTCCTAAGAAATACCACTGGATGTATCATGTGATCAACAAAATATTTTAAGTTAGCCTATGTTGATGAATTGAAATAATCGTTTAAAATTCGTTTTTACCAGATTTTTTTACGCTATGTTAAAATAATACATCAGTGGACAGGTACAGGTATACGTAGAACACTGTGCCATCATACATAAATATTTAACTACTTATATAAGCTGTCTTAATTAATAGACCTAAGAAATATTAAGTACCAATGGCGAATAAAAAATTGCAAAGAGTAAGAAAAATTTTATTCAGAAAAGTTATAGACTTTATCTCTTCTTCTGCCTTCTTTTGGCCGCTAAGAACAGACACGACATGATACAAACCTTCTTCTCTATTTTGCTGTACAGACCTAAGGCCAGTTTTGAAGTTTTGTAGTACAGAGTGTAATGCCAAGTCTCATTTGTAAAGCGTATTTCAAAACTGACGCGTACACCTGCAAAGAAAACACTACGAAGTTATATTCTGTACGTATTTACTTAAATACTACTAGTGACCAAGGAAAGAAGCAAGGTTCGTTTGTTGCCCAAATGAGCAGCTAGATACAACATAATGTCGCTGATTCCTTAATTTCAAGCTGACACAAATAATTTCTTTAAAGAAGACGTATTTTGCACGTCCATGTACAGAAAAAAAACTATAGCAAGGTTATGACTGTGACTAGACCAACCAATGACGAACTATCACCTTTTTGTTATCTGATAACTATTGAGAATTGCAGTAAAGGAGAATGATTGTTAATTGCCAAATTAATAGACCGAATAGTGCATTTTTTGTGATAGCATGACCACAGATAGTTTGATTATTTGAACAGCATGACCAATGGAACAGATCAATTATTCGAACAGTATGACAAGTACACTGTTTGGAATCCAAAGCGTTAAATACAAAAAATAATAATTGACTCAATTTTCATATTGATGTTGACTGTATAAAGAGCATGTCATATTCTAATGCATTCAATTGTCCAGCTTTTTGGAGTCAGGCCGACCCCCATTTGTCGAATAACCAAAAATAAGATAGATTAAGGACCTAAGATTCAAATAGGTAAACACTTTCACTTTGACTCTCTTAACTGTGACCACCGGAGCTTCGAATCCAATCCTCATGAAGGCAAATCTGACTCCTTTCCTAAAACGAGAATTGCAACTAACAAAGGATTTTTGTTAGCTATACTTCATTCTTGAGATCTTATGATAATGCAGTCACTTGTCATTAGCCATTGCTATATCTTACCAAATTTCAATGCCACGGTCACTTACTGTTTTAAAGCATCACAACAATTTTCAACAAAGGTTCTTTCTGCGTACTTAATATTTTCAGTAAAGGAGAGACGTTTCTCTTATATATGTCTGTGCTCTATTCATTTTAATATAGATATGCAACAGTTACAATGGAAACAATTGCAAACCACAACCCTATACTAATTTTTGACAAAGATAATTGAAATCTACGTCATCTGTTTTAAGGATTTGCTTCCTGGAGGTCGGGAATCAAGTACGTTCGTCAAGGAGTTTCCTAACACAAGTTGTATTTTTTAATGTGCCATATTTTTAGTCTCCAATGCATTGCAAAACTTAAATGGCTTCATTGCATATGCAATAACGTGATTAAACAGAGGCGTATTGAAATGTATAATTACCCCTTTAAGAATAGACATTTTTTGGACTGATAACTTGTTTCTGACAATACTTTAGTTCATAACATATAATTAAACTCTCATACGAGACTAAGCAAACGAACTTCTCCATTTTACCTGGACAGAGCCTTGTGTTACACGGTGTCAAATGGCTTTTACTCCCTTGACAGGGATTTCCATTAAACATTGGCGTAGGGTTGTTGCATTGCCTCTTTCGAATGATGAATCCTCCTCCACAAGGTGCAGTACAGAGGGATGGAAGACCCCACTTGCCCCATCCCCCGTGAACTGAAAGATGCAAATAAAAAAACTAAAATTATCATAAATCATCATCATAAAAATAACTTTTGATTACTTTTGCGAAAAAAATGTGTAGAAGGCCAATGATTCTTCTATCTAAAAAGCTGCTTACAAGTAAAGTCAGATGCTTTAATTCCATTGAAAGTTGAAACTATACCATCCTCTAGTTCTCTGAAAAATTTACATTGCCATCCCACACAACATGAATTGAGAAAAAGTGCAACAAATGGGTCCTAAGTCTACAAATTGGGCATGGATTTAAGTAGTAGCAGGGAACCTATTCACCTGGTAGTTTCACAAATGGGAGATAGTTAGAGGTTGACTAATATTGGGCCTTGTCCGGAGCCGGTTTAGGGTGTAACTGGGAAACAAACTCTGTTCAAAAGAGTAATGAAAATTTATACTTTGACTTTCGTGGGTACGGCTTTTTGGCTTCAGTCGGATACTATTACGAGTAACAGTAGAGACAAACATTAAAAGCTACTGGGTCTGAAACGAGGGTCTGAAAAAATCCAATATCAGGATCAAAGTTACTTTCTCAAAAGATACGACTTTATACAAGATAACAGCAGAATAGCTCGAGTAATATCAGAAAGGTGAAGGTATGTTCTGACTGCAATTAGAATTAACAAGGTTTGACAAATTATCATCAAGATTTATCACAAAATGCCTCCATAACTGTCCATAGCTCTCTTGGTCTGGAATTTGTTGTAGTTTGCGTCTTCCAAGATTCGACAAATACATGTCCGAGAAGGTTGTCCTCTACAATGTCTTTAGTAATTTGTTTCCCAAAACAATGTTTTATGTATACGTTTTAGCTAACATCTTTATCAATGTCCCGAAAATAGTAGTCTGCGTTGTAAATTGATTGTTCTTGTTAAGCAATCAGAGGTAGTGTTACATAACGTCTATGCTAAGGTTAAAAAGTATGAAACTTGTATGCCTCTATCCTTTCCACAATAAACCTGACTACTTCTCCAAGACATTGTGCTACGATGCAAAGCTTTCAGTCTGTTATGCACATTTTCAACAGAAATCTTGGCCCGAGAGACCTCAAACTACAACCTCGTTCATCGTCACATGATTGACACGAAGGCTCTCGTTACTAAGAGAAGATGTAGGCATATTAGCCAAACCTTGCAAAAGGTTCTAAGTTTTATGTTAAGAGCAGCTCTCCACTCGGCTTCTCGGAGTAAGAAGAATCTGGATATGATAGAATGCTAGGAAAGTGGATAGTTTCTCTTTGTTCTCTATCAAAACTTATCTTTCACCTACACTCGTCGGACCAGAATCAGTTGAAAATGGCTACCCTATCAGTATTGTTGCTCACAGATTTAACACCTGCACCTTGGAAGCAATTTATTCTAATAAGCATAAACCACAAATTTCGAGATGTTGAGTTTGACTCCAGTTGTTCGATGAATCATTGCCTCTCAACTAATTATCTTGCAGTGCTTTGCTTTCGGATACCATTCTGTCTTTTTTCCCTTCGTTCTCAGTTATTTTTTACTATTCGTCATCACTATCGCTATCTTTTACCGGATTCTGATGTACTGTATCCACGTCATTATCGTCATAAGAAAGCTTTGTAACTAAGGTGGCAACTTCAAACGTTTTAGAAATATCAAAAATGTGCTACCTTGTAATATGTAGGGTAATTATAAATAGGCTGCATTCTTACCAGGACAAGGATGAGCATTGCATCCTATAAGCTCATCGAGCTGTGGTCCTGAGCAGTTTTTGCCTCCAAATGCAGGTTTTGGGCTCTCGCATATTCTAGATCTTTTAACAAAGCCCATTCCACAAGACACATTGCACGGCAACCATGGTGTCCACTGACCCCAGTTCCCGTCAACTAGAACGAAATCAAAATCAAAATCACCCTGAAAAGGCTCTTTACCATTGAAAACACATTGCCGATTTACTTAGCATTAAAGTGCATCTGACTACATCTTGTTTAAATGGTACGACAAAGACTGGAAGAAACGTGTCCCGTGTCATGTTGCTTCAGAACAGTTCCCCGCATATTATACACTGAATATGTGATCACCAATGCGGATTGATACCTAGTGTCACAAGCAATAGGTCGATTTGACGAGCTCCTTACTTTTGACGTACAAAGGTCACGTTCCGAGAACTAACGGCCTTGCCAAGACCACCATACAAAGGATCTGTGTCAGGTGGGAAGAGAAGGTGCCAACCAAATAGATGAGAAGAAATCTTCCCCGAATGGATAGGAATCAGCTTAGGCGAAGCATTGGCATCATTTCAAAACAGAACTCGGTGGGGGTGGGGGCGTGTGAGGGGGGGGGGGTGAGATTGCGAGACATTCACTTGCGGTGCCGCTACGAATGCCTTCAGTGTTTTTGGGACAGTTCCGGATCATAAGACAAAAAACATCTGCCATGACATGGCTGAAGCAGCAAACTGAAAAACATTGTCAGCTCACAAACAGTTGCAGACATATACAGATTCATAAACACGGAAAACGTTCGTACATTGCTGACAGTGAGAGAGAAGACTCTTGGATAATAAAGTAATCCACCAATAATGTTCAATAATTTTGGAAATCACTTAGACGTGTACAATGATCCTTTCTGAGATATTTACTTCTGCCGAGATAATTAACCTGTCCAATATGCTTACAATCCACCGTGCCTGCCACTGATGTCTCCTAAGCATGTGGCTAGTGGTCATTAGCTTGGTGCACATGTCACAAGTTGAATGTTTTGTACTTACATTGTTAATGTTGACCAAAATCGGAAGTAGCTTATTCAATTCTGAGGCGATTAAACATGGAAAGTACATGTCTGTTAATAATTCTATCCAAACACGTTTATTTACATTGAGAAAGCGTCGATGATTGTGGTCATGGTCCCTAATTGCTTAAAATAAACATAGTCTGGTATACTGCGTGATAACTGGGTATAGCAGAATTTACAGGGGCAATTCATAGGTGACATTAAAGGGAACCTCATCCCATGTTTTGGGAAAGAAAACAGTGTTTGTCATAATTCAGAAACTTTTAAAAGCATAATTTCGAACATTCGTATCATAATCTGATTACCAATCTTCACTAGCGGCAAGGAATCCGAGTTACAACGTGGTCGTAAGATCATTAACAAATCGTGATACACCTGAGTGCGTTTTGCAAACGGTTAGTCAAATTATGCTGTCAACTCGAGACCCTACTTTAAATTTCTTGGCGCCGCAGTCGTATATACATTTTTCACAGATTAATTGACATTATGTCTAGAAAGCATCAACTGCAGCAAATTCAATCATTGACATTCAATGTATCAAAGCATAAGACGTACGATGAATTTACAATTACCTCTGCTCAATTACGGAAATAAAGATTGCGGAAAAATGATGATCGTTAACCACTTAACGAAACGTAACATTAAATAATAAAATACAGATCATAATTGGAGCATACACACTATGGTATATATATTGTTAATGATTTATAATTTTAATAAGTTTAATGAATCATATTCACAATTTTACCTGGACAAGGATGAATGTTACAGAGTAGCTCGTGTTTACTTGATCCCTCGCATGGATGCAGCGCGCAGTTCCTGGTCCTGACCTTTGTTCCTCGACCACAGCTTTTAGAGCAAACACCCCAGGATGTCCAATCTTCAAATCCGACTTCATCTTGTGAAAATAAATCAACAAGATTTGAAAGTTGCTACCGGCAATTTTCTAATGATTTTATTGCAAAAAGTTGCGTATAGGTGCAAAACTGCGACGAAAGCTTTGTCTCATAATGATCATCCATGGATTGAAATGATTAACAATGATTTGAGCGAATGCAACAAAGGAAAGAGGCGGGTCTCGGAGTTTCAAAACATCAAAGTGCTTAGTTAACAACCTCTTAAAAACGTTTTATCAGTTTTACACACACAATCTTTTTCAAAATAAGGTATCCAGTCCTGGTGGAATGGGAGGTCAGTATTCCCAACTATTCAAAAACAGATTATGCTCAAGACGTATTCTAAAACACAACAATACAATAATTAGACCCTTTGATAACTGTCTCTCACAAGCTAACATTTGTTTCTGTTAGGCGTTTTCTTCCTTTATAGGAAACAAGTTGTCTAACTCTTTCATTTAGCAAATCACATTTACGTTTTAAAGACATCACTGTTCCGTTGAAAACTCCAAAATTTTATATTTTACTCCAGCGGCAGGTGCAGAGCTCTCAACGGAATAAAGAGGTTTGACCCTAAATAATCATAAGTGACAATGCTGTTCAAACAGCATAGTGAAACGGAAGAACTTGTGGTCCTCTATTCCTCTCAGTGGATCTACTGTCGAGTGTTTCAGCAGTGTAATATTCTGGGTCGTCCTCCAGTATCAAATTAGAATTATTTGAAGAGCTCAAACCTGGACCAAGACAACCGGGTCAGATGGAATCTTCGGTTTTCTAAGTATTCAAAAATGCCACTTTAATTGGTGCTAATTTAATGGTGCTTGCCTTTCCCCCACAAGGATTTGTTAACCAGGGAACAAAGAAACCAAGAAACCAACAGATAAAAAGACCCCAATAAAAACATGACGTCGTTGGCAGGGGTAAAAATGCAATATAAGAGAATGAGGAGTATAGTTCATTAGTCTTTAGTTCATGCAAAAAGAATGCAAAATGTGTGGGAGTTATATTCTTACCTTTGCAATCTCATATAAATAAAAGGCCCTTTGAATCTCATATTCGAAAAAAAATCGAAACCGAATGTAAGAAATTATATTGGATTTTTAAACACATATTTAATCAGGTATTTCATTTCTCAGTAATCGCCAGATTGATCACAGGTGTGTTGATCAAATACATTTGAGAGTCTCAAAATTCTTAATGATATATCACGTTCAACTTGCATACATTTTAATAGACTTATATTTGATACATGATATTTTGTTAGGGCAATTTTTGGTAACTGCGACAATACCAGTTGCAATTTATGGTAAATAGGAGTAGCCTTGTCTAAGGAAATACAACATTCTATACATATGAAAATCTTTGCTGTTTTAAGCGGCCAACTTCGCAGAATCGGAGATAGGTATTTTTTGTCTGTGCTTGCGCGACTATATCATTGTACAATTTCATAATTAATGACCTTTCAGACCTGCCACTTCATTTACTGCTGATGGGAGCAATTACTTTATTCAAGGAGCAGTGAGTAATACATCAAATAGCTTTATCTTAGTAAGGTGAACCGTGTCCATCTTCCAAAAATACAACACATGCTAGTCAGGGCCTCTGATGGGACCAGAAAAGTGGGATGGTCAAACTCTAATACAAAAAGTTTACCATATTACAACAAAATGAGCTGCCTTTCAACAAGGCCTAAATTGCAAAAAGTTGGGGGCATGGCCCCTGGCCTCCCGTCGTCGGAGGTGTGAGGCATAGGTATAGGGGGCGTGGTCTAAAGATTTTAATTTTGTGAATGTCAGATTTATTGTCATACTTCCTGATTTATTCCATATACGAAGCTAGGTGGTTTCTCTTGAAGGTTTTCTTCCCCTCCATGGCTTCCCCTACTACCACCTCCCTCTTCGTTTAACATCCCAGCGCTTCAGTATGAAAGATATTGAATTGCCGACCGCAAAATTACACTAAAACCATTAAACTTAGTTTGAATCAATTGCTCAAGGATTGCCCTTCCTAAAGATGCGTGTAATGGATGGATCGGAACACAGACTGCCGTTTCATTGACATGATTGGGCTCAGTCTGCGTAATAGTCTCCCCATACTGAGTACTATATTTTGACAAGCCACCGTTCAACCAAGAAAACAAATGAATATGTCAAAGAAGAAATCAGAAGAAGGTATGGGAAGCTAGAAAGCCTACTGAACATCATAAA
>JANTCA010078937.1:0-14754 GCA_024741275.1 Chironex yamaguchii
TTTGGAGCTTTGGAAGAAGTCGTTTGCCACATGTATGGGAAGAAGAAGAAAGATGTCAACGAAGTTCGTTATGACATTTTCAAAGATGTTTACGAGAAGAAAGGGAAGGTCCAGGATCTGTCACTGCTCCCACCATGCAAGCAGGCATTGAAGCTTCATTGTAAACGAGCCAACTATATAGCAAAATTGTGGAAATCGAGTTTCTTACACCACGTTGAGCTTGCGAGGATGGAAGATATCATAGTCATACAAAGTTCGGAGAGATGTTACCCTTGCCGTATTTTCCGCCTGGTCTAACCGAGAATTTTCGGCCTACAAGGCCTAAGTCGTGCGACGGAAAGGAGAATACATATAAGATATTAAATATATACATATACAGAGCGAAGGAGGACTAGGACCAAGAAGCCCAGAAGAACCAATTACAATAGAGAAAAAGGACAACAACAAAGGCAAGAATGGATCTACGGAAAAGAAGGAAGAACTGGGGCAAAGAAAATATGTCAATAGATAGGAAAAGTCAGAAATCATAGAGAAAGAAAATGGGTGCGCATACGGCAGTTAATGGAATTTTAGTCCATGAGGGTAGTTGTAGTTAGTACTTGTATAAAGCCTTGTCTACATTGGAAAACTTTAGTTTGCAAACTTGTGCAAACATTGAGTTTGGAAACAACGGTTTTCCAAAGTTTGCTAGTGTAAGAAGTTGAAAAATCTTCAACAAATCCCTGCAAACTAATTTGGACAAGTTAAGACCACACCTTCTTAGCAAACTAGTTTGCAAAAGTTTGTAACAACTCAACCAATCAAATGATAATTCGTAGTCACATGTGACGTGATATTTGCATGACACTCAAGTTTAAGTAATTACAAACAAAACAGCTTTTTCATAGCCACCAAATACAGACTGGATAACTATTTCCATACGGTCAATTTAGTTGTATTTAAACCTTCGTTTGTTTCGTGGTGCACTATAGTAGTCCCCGTGTAGTGCAGGCAGATTCGACTATTACATAAACCTTGTTTAGAGATTCTGCTAAAATAGGTCCATGGATCTACTCTGGGCCTTCAGTTTCTAAGACACCCATCTGTGAAGTTTAGCGCTTCAGTTCCCATAGCTACTAGAGTAAAAAGATGTATGTAATTCTAACTTAAAAAACCCAGTACTTGTTAAACTCTTAAATACAGTAGAACCCCATCTCGCCACCTTGTTGTTACGACCTAAAGCCGCCTTTGGGAGTCCTGAGACCTTTATAAGACCACTTAAAATACCTGGTTTGGGCTAACGAACAAACATCGACAATATGTTAAGCAATAACACGTTAATATCTTATCGAATATTCCTAAGGCAAAGGTGTTGGTGTGAAAAAATTGATTGATAGATGATTAAAGGTACAGAATACATGTACTGATGTAGAATTAAGTTTAAAAGCAGTTTGCCCTAGACTATAATTTGACCTTATTCCGTTAATACGACCAAATTTTCATGGCCCAATAGTGACAGGAATAACGGGTTCCACTGAAATTCCTGGCCATCGTCGGAATAGTCTCTGCCGTCGGGATCAGTGTATTGAGTGCTCGATATCCAACGAGGATGGCAAGGAATGGAACCTGTATTGAGCTTTTTACGAAACGGACAAGAAATAATGTAAAATCGCTTGACGGAGTTAAAAGAAGTGGAAGAGAGAAATAAGCTCCAGAATTTTACGAATAGTTTCGTCGCAAAGAAAAATTGCACAGGCCATCTTTGGTCTCTAAATATACTTCGATCAAACTTCCATAGGATTGACAACTCCAATCAAGACCACGTACACAAGGGAGGTGAAACTGTACCCATTCAAAATATTGACGATTAGAGGCAAAACACTGCAACGTCTAAATAACTGTCACGCGAATTTTTGCCAATCCAGCTTGTATATGAAAGGTTAAATGATCTATGTCATCTGAAGGTGACCTTTTCCGAGTCATTTCGTGTAACCCACAAAACCAATCACTGATCCAATGAGGGGATTATTTTCGATCCTCTTGATCTTGTGGAGAAATGAAAATTGTCGAGTTCGCTAAGAAAAATCCGTTTACAGGTTGTTGAAAGATTGCCCAACATTACTGCATTGGAAAAAAACAGCTGTTGCAAAACATTTTAAAGAATGCAAAAACATTAGAAAAGGAGAACACATTTTTACTGGGAACCGAAAAAAGCTGAGGCATGGACAGTTCCAAATGATAAACGAAGCTCTTTTTTCATGGTACAAGAAATGTGCTGATGTAAACGTGTATCTCGATGGCCTTATGTTACAAGAAGAGGCCATCTTTATCAAGCAATTGAACAACGATGATTTGAAAGCTTTTACAGCTTCCAATGGTTGACTGGAAAAGTTCAAGGCAACTTATGGGTTACGGGAAACAAGAATGACTGGCGAGGCAGATGATGTCCCAAAATTGACCATCCAGTCTTGGATTGAACGGCTGCCTGAGCTCTTAGCTGGTTATGAATTTAAGAACATTTGGAACATGGATGAATCTCGGATTCTTTTCAAGGCATTGACGGAAAAAATGGACTAGTGCAAAAAGCTAATGGCTGTAAAGGCTGTAAAAATCCAAAGTACGACTAACTTTAGCTTCTTTCGTTGCAGCTGATGGATCATTTGTGTCGGAGCCAGTTGTAATTTGGAAAAGTAAAACCCCTAGACGCTTCTAGAGAATAAGGACAGACTAAGCAACATACGTTATTCCGGAAACAGGAAACCATGGATGTCAACAGAGTAGATGGAAACAATTTTTAAGCGACTTGATAAGAAAGTCCAATACAAAGACAGGAAAGTATTGTTATTTCTTGATAATGCACCCTCTCATCTAGAGACACTGCAAAGTAAACTTAACAACATTAAATTGATACTTTTACCAAAACGAAAAACATCACGTTTACAACCGTTAGAAGCCGGAACCATTAGATCGTTCAAGTCAAAGTACAGAAAGCTTTTGTTGAGGTAAGTACTGACTCAGGTAGACGAGGGGGAAAAGCGTCAGAAATTGTTCAAGATGTTGATGGTTTAAAAGCAATTCACTGGCTACAAATAGCTTGGCAAAACGTTTCTAAAGAGACTATCCAACACTGCTTTAAAAAATGTGGATTTAGTCAGGTCAGCATTGATCCTGATGGGAAGAACTTGACGAGGAGTTTCAAAGTCTCTTCTTTTGGCTCTCAAAGGAAGATGAAATTATAACTTTGGAAAATTATCTTACATTCGATGATAATCCTGCTACTTCGGTAGGCCAGATCAATACATATCTTGTCGACTGGCTTACGACAGCAAGGGAAGAAGCTGTTCATGACGTTCTCCGTGAACAAGATGCGGCCACTGTCAGTTATAACGGAGGGGCAGTGAAGAAGACCAGCCAAATGACAACTACTGAGGCGTTGAGAGGCCTGGATGAACTGCTCACGTACGCGCAGAATCAAACGTAACGAGTCCTTAACCAAGGCTTTCTCAGAGGCAATTAGCCAAGTCGAAAAGTCTAAAATAGCTACACGTAAACAAACAAAAATTTCCAGCTTTTTCATGCCATCTTTATAAAGGATAAACGTTTGAAATGAATGCTTGTTTTCTTCTGAAGGAAGTTTGAGAGTTATTCTGTTTGACAGTTCTCTGACGGAAGTTTGGCCCGCCTTTTATCTGCATCAAAACCTCCACTTCAAGGGCCATTTTTTGGTGACAAAAATTCAAAAAAAATGCGTTCACCAGGTCCCTCCGTGGTCTGTATTTACGTCCCAGCTAAACCAATTAAGCTAAAATGTAGTATCTGAGCCTCAACGGATCTATTTTGTCAAGAATCAGAAGGAAAATGGACAACCTCTTTATAGCGGACACCTCTCTATAGCGGACACCTATTCTCACTCGCGATGGTGTCGGCTATAGAGAGGTTTCACTGTAGTTCATTGCAAGGTTGCCAAGGATTCTTTTCATTTAAAAAGATAACATATAGAAGCAAAAAATATATAGTGCCTAGAAATAAGTGACTACATACAATGACAGGAAATAGTAGGCATGCAAAGAAATGAATTTCTACTTTTTGTATTTTAAACACTTTTTTTCAAACCTTTCTGGTATTAAGTGTACACAATATTCAACTTACACACAGCTTCTGTCAGCTCTACTTTCAACCAGACAAGTAAACTTTTTAAAGAAATGCTTTCTACGCGAGTCCACATTATCGTTTATGGCCAGCGGTAAACACACGTTAGGAAAAAAATTCTGTATAAAAGTAATAGCCAGATAACTTAGAATACAATTTTACTTACAATATAATGCGCTGTATAGATACATCTTTCTTATCTGCTCATGAAGTTAACTTATCTCAGCTCTCCTTAATTTGCTCCTGAGCTTTGGCATATCGTGTTATGTAATGCTGAAGTTCCTAAAAACATTGGAGGCAATACATTCCTTTCAACTTTACACAGTCAATCATTTCATTTAAGCCGTTACCCTGAAACCTTTTTAAACAATGTATTACTTGACGACAAAACGCATCTTTCAATAAATAAAGTCTTCTTATGGAAAAAAATTAATCGTCTTTCTAAAAACAAGTATTGATCTAGAGAAAAACACTACTGGCTTCCACAACAAAAGAACATATCCAACTAAAACTTTGTTTAGCTTCATTATTATTATCATTACTTAACTTTGCAAACATTACTTAATTTAATTAATTCTAACATAACAATAAAAAGAAATAATATAGCATTGTTTGAAATCTGATCAAATTTTTACTTACAACGTCTGTTATGAACAAAGGTATTAAAAAATTTCAGTACGACATGCAGGTTGCGCAGAGATAGAAAGACAAAGACAAACTAGGGGCAACAAATTCACAGTTTGCCAAATTTAGACGGGTATGGGGTGATACTGTGTGCTTCCTCTTACACCATTTTAGCTTATTGCGTCATTGATAATAGTGACGTCATCATAGTGTATGATCATGTAATATATACTGTCATATTTGTATCAATCAACTATAAAAGGACACAAGTGTATCAATGTGCCTTCCATACTTGTCATTGTAATAAAAAGACATCAATCAATAGCAATCATAGTAATCATCTGTTAATTTTGTCTCTCTCTTATACACCATACAGCGATGACTGGAAAATGACAGTGAATGGCTACATTAATTATAAATAACTAAATAATGCGATTAAATTCAGTTGTAACTGGCCCTAAATCGTTGACAATTAACAGAGGACGGGCACTAGAGGCCGGTTAATAAATAATTGGTGCTAGTGCTCATTGAACTTGGGCCCTTAATTATTTACAACATGTGTCACTTGTATGCCAAGCAAGCACGGGGAACCAAAGTTATTTAATATGATAAAATGAGACCTTTACCTTTCGTGCGAAAACCGGAAGCTCGAAGCTAGCTCTGTGTACATGCTGATCATAATATCTTAATCCTAACTTTTCTTGCTCTTCAGCACTGAAAACAGTAAGTGGATGCTCAAATTTCGTGTCCTATCAAAAGCAAAACAATAATGACAACTATAGAACAAAACATCACATAACCTTTACTGACGGCACATTTAACTCAATATACCTTCCATTGAAATTGTTTAAGAAATACAACAAATATGCTGCAGGATAAACGGGACTACATAAATCAATATTTCAAAAGGGATCACAAAATCACAATGCTTTGAGCACGATCACAAATTAATATTCTTTTTATGGGATCAAAAATCGCGATTATTTAAATAGGATCACACAATCATAATTCTTTAAACGAGATACAAAATCAAGAGTCTGAAAACGGGATCACAAATCACAATCCATTCAACTGGAACACCAAATTACACTTGTTTTAAGTGATAAATTCATCCCTGTTGCTTCTCGTATATACTTATCGAATAGATTTTTCAGCACTGTACTGGGAACATGTAGTGGGAACACAAAGAGCCACCTACAAAAGCAGGCAAAGTCACCAAAATAGGCATGTGTAAGGGAATTGGTGTAGGGACATAATATAGTCAAACAGTCAGAGTAGAAAAATAAATTCTCTACCTTGGCTTGGTTTATGCTCCCTAACATAAACAACCCCAAAACACTACGATATAATGTAGACATAGCATTTGAACTCCTGATCTCTGCATTGCCATCATTGGAATGGTTATAAAGCTGATGCTATACTATAGTAGTATAACATTGCTTGGTTACGGGGGAAGGTTTACATGATCAAGAAGGCTGTTGCAAAAAAATTATGTATATAACCATTTGTCATGCTACATGTTTGATTTTATCATACAACCTTTTACAAAGTGCAGCCTAAGCATCTGGAGACATAGTAGCATCATAGTTTGTAAATTAACATACTGTGTACGTGTAGAAGGTATGTTTTAGTTGACAACACTATCTTTTGCATGTCGAATCGATTACATGTGGACTTACAGCAGTAAAACACTCCAAATGGACGTACTAATTTGCTTTTCGAATCACAAAGAAACATTACAAATCTAAGGAAGTTTAAGATGCACGCAATGTTTCAAAATTACAAGATACAAAATTTGGATCATCCAGTGCAGAAAGATGTTTTCAGGTGCCTAGAAGGATAGTTTTGATATTTTCATGTTCATATTTTCTGCCTCTTTAATGTGTTTATGCATACATTTATGTATCTTTGCTCCAAATAAAATATACACATTTGCCACTTTAATGCTTCTTCTTGGAAACATAATCTGAATGATTCTTTTACACACAATATGCTCCTGTCTTTGACCAGTGGGTGGGTCATACCCTACATTTTTCTGGATCAATAAATTTGATTCAATCTTTATTGCATCCTTGCTGTTGATTCTTTTTCTCCAATAGATAAACACCTATTGTTAAGCCCATAGATTTTGCTCCTTTGTAATTAGATAAGCACAGGGCTTATATGTGTAAGAACACAGTATTATCTTAACCACCCATGTGTATTGTTCATTGATTACTGAAACCGTGAAGTAACTAACCCTACCAAATTATTTATTATTCCAATTCAAATAAGCAGCAAAGGATAGGAAAAATTAGCACAAGGGTAGCAAAATCAATAGAGGCATCAAGAGCAACAATGACGAGCACTGATGAAAATAAACCTTAAATGACAATGCATAAAATTATATTCTGTATATGCAACAACCACAATGAAGCTAATTAATACGAATGAATGCTAACATTCCGAATTACAATCTTGATACCTAGAGATCACCTTTATCTCATTGCCTTAAATTGCTGTTTCCAACTGATCAAGATCTCAATGTTGTGAAGCACTTACCACATTTTTACTGCAGAGAATATAGCCTAAATTCCCAGATGTATACGAGGGTACACTTGAATATGCATAGGAAGTGACTGGAAAAATGTCCTGACAAAACTTCAGCACTGCCTTTATCAATTCCAAATCCAGAAAAATGCACTCCCCTTTAAAAAAGAATACACAGCTTTGGTTGAAGATCAAGTGGTAATGAAAACCAACCTAAGGAATATCTAAATCATAGGTTCATTTCCTTATCAAAGTTTTATCTTTGTTACCCTAATTAAGTATCGAGTTCTATTAAAGTTCTCTGACAAAGTAAATGTAATTAAAGTCACATTATAAGCTTACAGATGAATTTATGACACAAATAACACATGAATCACCTTACAATCCATAGCAAAAATTAGCTTAAATAGCCACTGAGTGTTCTGCAACTCTGACACTTTCAAAACAAACTGGTAACAGTTAATTATACCAGAATGTAATTAAATGAACCTTAGCAGAAGTAATTACAGTCACAATTTACCTTGAGCACAGAGCAGACCATCGTCTTTAAGTGCAGTTTTGACATGCATGAAAAATTTCTCTTTAAACAATTCTGCTGCTGGACCTGAAAATGAGATCACATGTTGCATCACTCCAATAAAAATAAACTTGTGTACTACTAATGCAATAAACCAATTAAATGCCCTTGATTACAAACAATTCTAAAAACAATAGTTTGTGTCAACAATGGTACTAGAATCGGTGACTTCTATTTGGCAAGCAATTTACACCAGATTTGAAATATGCAAAAAGGCCATTTTTTCAATTACTCAAATTCACAAAATAGGCCAGAGACATACTAGACAAGAAATATCTGCATACTTATAACATTTTGAAAGAGCCATCTTCCAAAGATCTTTAGCAGAAAGGGCCTCAATTTCAATCTAGTTGATGTCTGATCAAGATGTACTGAACAACCTATGTCAGTTCTTTCTACCAAAGTAGATGCATATGACTTTTAACCCTGTTTGCATTCAACCAAAGATAAAATCTAAATAAATAAGATCATTATCATTCTGTCCCAAGCCATGTCCAGACTGAAGATATCCAATTTATACATAAAAAGGGAATAGAACATGGAAACTGGCCAGAAGATTATGCCATTACTTGACAAGTTGCACAACTCACATGGACAATTATGGCTGGACAATTATTTGCTTTCAGCAATTTTGAGATAGTTGATAGTCTTTTCTTGTTAAATTTTCTGAATAAAAGTAAATACTCACACTATCTAATGACTTAGTAAAACACTTGAAACAACAGCTCATGACTGTCTACCCAATGTGCTATAATATTTTCTGTCACTCCCCCTGTTCTTTAAACAGATCTACTTTAGGGTAAATAGGAAACTAAACCCTTAATTAATGAAACCCATCCCCTCTGCAAATTCATACATTACACAGCAGTACAAATGATACAACAAATCCAGGTAAATAGATAGTATATGTTGCTTTTACCAACCACATTTTTTGACTAAAATGATCTTATCTGTGCTAGAGAACAAAAGAAAAGGAGTACACAACAACAGTAGATAAAAATAAAGCAACAATTATTGATCCTGTAGATTGTTTTCCTTTCCTAAATGGCAGTAAATGTGTTTTTCAAACTTCGTTTGAAACAAACAAAAAATACAGAATTTATTTGCCATAAAAATTAAAGCCTAGTTACCTTGTGGATCACTAGTGTCAGAAATAATAACATCATAATGATTTTTGCGCTGCTTCATGAACTCAAACCCATCTTCCACATAAACGGTTAATTTAGGGCTTCTGTATCCAACAGACATACTTGGTAAATACATTTTTGAAGCTTCTATCACCATCTATAAGAATCATCATTGTGTCAATCAATGCACAATTTGCAAGCAAAATAAAATACATCTTGCAGACAGTTACTGTCTCTCTAACCAGCACATATCATGCTGTACTCTCTAGTGTCTCAAATCTGAACAAAACAACTCTGAATGTTAAAGATCACCAAAAAGGCACTAAGTGAAATGTGTTGAGTATAGGCAGTCAATAACAATTTAAATGCATTAATTAAGTGCATTATTAGACACCAAGGCAATAGTATTTTAACTTCCAATGGTGGTCAATACAACAGTTGCCAAAGCTGAGCACATCAGTAATTTGTTAGAGCTAGGAAATGAACAGTTCACACATTAACAAATTTTTAGCATCATTTGTCGGTAAGCAGACTTAAAACAACACTCTGTGTGTTGGTAACAATTTATCAATCAAAATAAATCCTCTTAAACAACAGTCATCCATTTCAAAGGACTGCAGTTCAGTGTCAAGGTATCACAAGACCACTCTTAATAACAAGATTACCTGTTAACAGAGCCACAACAAAAATAGGAGACAAAAGAGGTATAATTACTATGCTTTCTGAAGTATAAAATTTCCATGCATAATCTCATGTCACATGAATTCATGCAGAATCTCATGTCACATGAATTCAGATCATTGCCTTTACTATAATAACAATACAAAACTTAACTTTTACACATAGGAAGAAATGCTTACAAAATAAAGTTGCAGCTTTATTACAATTTACCTCGTCAATCTCACAAAGGTCAACTGACTCAACAGCAGGGTGTTTGACTACCTCTCTGACAACACCACCATCACCACCTCCGATGATGAGAACCTTTAAAAGTAATATAGACTACAACACAATTTTTTTACTTAATTGTGTTAAATCAACAAGTAATCCTCCAAAAATGTGTTAAGTAGCTCAGTGTGTCACAATATTCTGCCTAGATAGCAGAAGGCTTCGTGTTCATTCCCCACCCTGGACGCAAGATTTGTTTCTCAGAGTTTCAATAATTTCACTCTCATTTAAGTACAATTCAAACATTCATCACTCTTTGGTAATAAAACCATGACATCAGTGACCATACATGAAGGCAGCAATCAAATTCAACAACGTCCATGCCTTCCCCAACAATATAAAAAAATTCAAAAGGAAAATTTCCTTTACTTAGTCTAGCACTACCTGATGTATAACTCATCCTGTCAGCTATGACATGGCAATCGACATGGTCTGCCTCAACATCGAAACTTAACACATTTAGTCATGACTCACCATTTCATACTGTCACCTTTAACATAGCAACTCATCATTTGTGACCTCCACTCAGCACATTGAGTCTCATAACTTCACATCTAGGGGGTGAGCTATGTAGTGTTGCAATACACAATTCATGACATCCCCAAATTACTTCAGAGTAACAATGTCTCAGTAGTCATAGCATTCTGCCCAAATAGCAGAAGGTTATGGGTAGGGTATTTAGCCTGGTCATACAATTAGTTTCTTAGAATCTTATAAATTAATTTTCATTACTATACACTCAAACATACATTACTGAAGGGTCACAAAACTAAGACAGATGCACTAAAACATGGAATAACTTTAAAAATGTGCAAAAAAGTAAATAGAAGGCTACAGCAACGGTCACCATAAGAAGTTTCCTTGTACTATTTTACAGCAAATACGCTTAAATCAAACTCTTTAAAAGAAAAAATTCAAGGACATCATTTTATGCATATCTCATTACAGTGTTAAAAAGTTAAGTAAGATGCCATGGCACATACCCTTTTAGGTGATGGATGTGAATTTAAGGGCAAGAATGTAATCATTTCCTGATAACAAAACTCATCCCGCTCACTGCATTGGATTATCCCATCAAGTGCTAAAACATTGCCATATGTGTTGCTGATGAGAAATGAAAAATTGAGGCTGAGTAGCAGACAAAATACATGATCATATTATTATAATGGCAGCATACTATCATTAGCGACCATTCATTACTAATACATCTCTCATAACAATAATTGTCATGACATTTGCCATATCCTCAGTTAGTCAAAAGTTAAGCTGACATAATTTTGCATTTCTTGGAGCTCAAGAGCAAATCATTTTTGCATAACAAGCATCTACCTAACATTTGCTTAAACCAGAAGTGGTATGACATGCATCGGTCCTTAGTTACTTCCAGCAACATATCCAAATCCAGCATACCAAACAAACTGCAGAATAAAATTTAGAATGTTTATATGTCATGCAATCCTCAGTTATGTGTACAGTTTTGTATTTTTGATCGTGATCTACACAAAAATCAATACTGGACTAGACACACACTTAATTCACCTTACCTACAAGTCACTGGTTAGTTGCAAAATTCTTTAAAATTCTTTAAAATTCTTTATCAGGTCCCCCCTCCAAAAATATCCTGGCTACACCCCTTTTACTTTTCAAACTTGTCATCTTTAACCATGGTCATGTAGAAATGCTTTAAAACAATTTAATGCAGCTATTAGCAAGATTTTCCACTTACCTTTTTGTATAGATTTCATACCTATCGATAAAACATAATGCTGGCAGCGTATAAGTATATATAAGCCAACAAAGTCAGACTAATGTGTCTGGATGGCACATCCGTTAAAGTGTTGGGTTTTGAGTTTAAAGGGTTAAGAATTCTAATCCCTTCACCAGTCGGCACCCACTTAGTGCAGCTACATTGATATATATTTGTATGTATTAGAAATAAGATGCTCCTGTTCACGTAAGTATTGGGCGCTACATTGATCCAATATTGTAGTAAGAGTAGATGAGCTTCAAGAAATAGCTGTAAACAACAAGTGATTATTAATACTTACGTAAATCCCTCTATACTCTCTGTCCTTACGGTTATTTCTTGAAAGGATGTTTTATTATAAAGTGTACTCAGTAGAGTTTTGACCCTTTACTTTGAAACAGTTTAACAGCTGTTTTTGGTATCTCTGCGCTCTCCAACAGTATGAATTAACAACACGCAAACGAAAGTGTTATCTTCAGCCATGTTCTACGTTGTTCGTCAACAGTTTTGATTTCGTCACTAATACATCAAGAGAGCCAAATGTTTGAAGTTAAGAGGCTGGCTGTAAGTCACTAGAGACATTTTTGATGTGCTAGTGAATCTTCCATGACTTGGGCAGTCACCCTTATCTATTTCTATTCAGAAACATTGACATTCTATTTCACAATTAGTTTACAGGACATATAGAAAAAAATTTGAAGACGGAAGAGAGAATGGTACCAAATAAATACCTCTCAAATACCAAAACATCCTGGTACTTCGATTTTTTGTCAAATAGGACCCTATTGACCTCTAGCCCAAACTTTTGTCCAGGAAATTCATTGCTGCTCTCGTAAAACCATCCACCCTCCATGTTGTACGTGTTGGAAATAGTTGACCTTTTCGCTGGTCTGCCTCGTTAATCGTTAATCGATTTTATGTCCTTAGAAAGTGAATTCCGTATCATCCAACAGCAACAAACGTAAATTGTTCATATTTAATTTACAAGCACGTGCTTATCAAAACAGTACCCCCCCACATCACCCAAACGAGGCAGGATGATATTTCTGTTGGAGCTATTGGATCCCAAATCTGGAGAGCACGCTGGATAAATAAGGATACGACAAAATTTGTATCCATTGTGGTAGCACCAGGTAAGTCAAACCGTGGGGAAAATCGTGGGAAGGGAAGTTCTTGTATTATTTAGGATACTCGTTTTTGCGGTGATATTGGGTCTGACAGAAACTTAATTTAAATGCAAAAAATCAGCGGGGGCGCTTATTTGAATTTAGCAAAAACAACATATTTTATTGTCAACATGTATTTCAATATACTTAAAAACAAGAAATCATTTTATAATTGGTCGTTTAATGATCTTGGCCTCCGTATAAGCCAACCCAAAGTGAGAAATGTAAAGCTAGTAACTGATGGGTCAGAAGACGATCTCATCCATTGTTTCAAAGAAAAAGACTCTTGAAAAACCGGAAGGGAGATTTTAAAAAGCCAATTGTCAACCTTAAGTGAAAAAGATTTTGACCCGTTTGAAATTGAGGAAAACGATGTTGCAATAACAGGGCCTGAATTTCTAATGGTTGATTCAGACCATGAAGAGGATGGAGAAATTGATATTTTATGGGACCTTTCATTTTTTTCATCGAGTGTGTATTACGATTGTTATAACCTTCAGAAAAAGAACTGGAAAACACTGGAAGTAAATTTTCCTCCTTACATGATATGAGCAAAAATTAATAAGTGCCCCCTGCCGAATAAGCTAATTTAGTCATTTAAGCCAAGTTTATGCATGATAATTTTTTCTGTCTTTTTAGTTCATCATATTTATCAGTGGTTAGTGTAGCTGAAGAGGAGACCAAAACGAACGCCAACAAAGCCGCATAGAAATGACAACTCCAGAAGCGGTACATAGCAGAACTACACAGCGATAGCCCATCAATATCATACACATAGACAACGGTTATGAACAGCAATCACATTCACTTCATTGTTCAGTATCTGTAAAAGGCACAATTGACATCACCCTCTATCCTAAAAGGAGCATAGTTAGTAAACGGCTTTGCAATTAGACAAACTGAAGATTTCTCCCTCGACCGATCGAACAAGTTGCTCCGAAATACGTTTCGAAAAATTTATTTGTGTACCAAATCGGGGGGTTAACCTGGAATTGGGTAGGAATATTTGGGGATAAATGATCCTACCACCTTTTTGGCGGTAACTTCGGCACAGGGAACGGCAAAAAGGAATTTAGATGTGTGATCGATCATCGTAACAATGTATCGATAAGATTTGGACGGTAAAAGCGGTCAGACCAGGTCAATGGCTACAAATTCACGCGGTTGTACAGACGGTTGACAAATCAGGTAATTGCCCCATCAGAGATTTATTAGTTGTTTTATTCTTCGCGGTCTGCATTCAATCAGGCTAAAAAGGAAATTGTGGTCAGTGTAAACTCTGGGTAACCAAAGATAATAATAATATTAATGACAATGTTTATACAGGGTAACCTCTTCAACACATGAAGTGCTGTTATCAACGAGGGCCCTGTGACGGAAATGCTTGAGTGCATTCACGAGGGAGCAAAATTCCCGGCCCGGCGCAGAATAGTTCCGCTTGGTCTGGGTAAAAGTTTTTCTGAAAAATCCCAAACAGTTTTTATAGTAATAATAATTCTTTTTAATTTTCACAAAGACCACTTGCAACAGTCTTGTTTCTTGCAGCTTCCTTTTCCTTTTCTGGTGCAGTTACCCTTGATACAAACTCTTGTGCCTTTCGGTTCAACTGGACATTGATTTCGTAATTTTCTCCCCCAACTTTAAAGTCACAAACCAGTTGAAGCGATCGCACAACAATGTAACTGTTACTTAGCTTGATCTTTAGTTTGCAAATGACACCACCTCTACTAATAAGATTTCCAGCAACTCTTCAAATCCTCCAATGGGGTCTACTCTTGATATCCTCTGTCAGCAACACTACTTTGCCAATCTTCGGAACTTCAGTGTTGGTTGGCGGCTGGTGCTGGGGGGCATCATGGGCATTGCCCCTCCATTCAAAAGCAGAGAAGGTCCTCCATATCCAATTAT
>JANTCA010078948.1:0-14753 GCA_024741275.1 Chironex yamaguchii
AAGCTTCTTAACGGTCTTAGAAAAAGGAAAATGTCAATACGCGAAGTCCCTTGTCTCAGAATGCCTACCCTTACAACAATAAAAAACATTACTAATAAAATGCATTGAAAGTAAGAATACACACTGTCAGTCAAATTCATTGTAATTAGATTATTTTACAGTATGCATTGCAGTTACTTCCCTCCTCCGTTATAAACGCTTGGGTTTCGCCAGGTCGGGAACTCTTCACTCAGACACAGCATTGTCTCCATCTATTCCTATGATAATGGGTAGCCATAAACAAGCTAGTAAAATACACTAGTCTTCCACAGTCAAGAGTGTTTTCTAACTAATGAACATACTAACTAGAAGCACACGGAGAGCGCAAACTTCCGCCTACCCAGTGGTATTACATGGGATTCCTAGTTTCACAAAATGCAAATGACCTGGAGTATTGTCGTCATTGTAACTGTTTTCCCGATGTTGTTTTCTCGCCTGTTGTGGTTTCGTGAAGATGTCATTCCCAAATATGGTCTGTTCTTATAGGCGCCATGGTAACTGGGTTACCTCCACGAAGACCTCCTCACTAGCTCTAGTTTATTAAGGGATCATTACCGAAGATAACAGTCATAAAGATCATCACCGAAAAAAAATCAGCTGGAATCCGGTCAGCCTACCAACGCATGGTAAAAATTACAGAACGATACGTTAACAGCTTTTTTAACTGACCAACAAACAAACAAACCCTACTCAAAATATAACTTCGTTGACGTTATGTTGGTAATGAACATACAACGTCACAAGGGTGCGTCTAGGTTAGTTTAGGCTCACAGTCAAAGCACTCAAGGCCAACTTGACTATATTTCAGACTTTGTTAATCAAAACAATTCATATGTTTACTATTTATATGACCATAGACAATGGCCAAAATTTCTCCTCTTATCCTTTGCTAATATCGCACGTGCTGCAACTTTTGCTCGTATGACTGTCGGTGTATATCCACATACAGGAATAGCAAAACAGAATATGAGAAAATGCAAACTACAGACACAGGCACAGCAACAATCTGGATAACTACCACTTCAAATCCTTTTACTCTTAAAAATATTTTAAACTGCTCTCCAGGAGACTGACTAATAAGCCATACCCCTAGTCTTGTTTCACCAGCAATGGGTACTAACAACATGTCTTATTTAGATTAAGTAAATGTGTCTAAGCGTGAAACGTCATAATTCTCAGCAGGTGTCAAGACCACAAACTTACAAACGTCCTTAGGGCATCACGCAAACTTCTCAAGTTTTAGAGAACTTAATCCAGTGTCAGACATCATATAAAACATCAAAGTTCCCTGGTGTAAGGACGAATATTATCAGCAGGGCAAACCAGTCTGGGGAGGCCTTTGGAGACCAGGTTCTTCTCTCTCGGTTCTTAAGTTCAACGTTCCTTAGGTTCATGTGTTTCAACAGGAGCGCAAATGACGGGTTGTGTGGGAGTGTCAGACACCCAATAATTTCACCACCCGGTCCCAGTCGCAAAATGATAGCGATAACGGTCGAGTTGATCTGGAGCATGTTGTTACGACATGGGCAAAGCTGCCAAAAAGTGGACGCTTAATCAGACTGAGAAATTCATAAAATTAGTACAAGCACATTATGTGTGTTTTAATTCTTCAAAAGATATCCTTTTCGGTGTGCCCATACCATCTGGCCGTTTTACTTGCATCTTAATCTACACTTTCACCTACATTTATTATGAACATATTATAAGGAGCCCAGATAGTGTAAGTAATTACTTGAAGACAATCTGTTCTTCAAGGCCAGATGCCCAAATTGTACTCACTAAATAAACATGGGTCACGAATAATTGGTCACTGATTGAGTCCGTATGAGTAACCTTCCATGCCTTAGGAGCGGATTCGGTGAGCTTTTGAATGGACGCCCCTAATGCATTTGTCGAGGAAGACGGCAAAGATGCAAGTTATTGTAACTTACAGTTATGTTTATTTCGGATGTATTTTTGTTTAGTTATGATAAGGAAACTGGGGGGATTTTCTTTTGTTTATTCTTATCTTCCATAAACTGAGATATTTATAATATTATTTTGACGCTTTGAGAGGGGAACTAGCTACGGTAGTATGCGCGAACTTCAAGAAAATGCGAGAGCGGTCCCGACATCATCTATTTCTCAAACATTAGTACGTTGTGGCGAAAACTCGGTCCTTAGAACGTACACACCCTTACTGGCACCCAACAGTATTAAATTTGGGGGATTACCTACTAGAAAGGAGACGTTTAAAAGCGAGTATAAATTGGAATCGTCCATCTCGAAATGCTCGGAGCCTAATTTTTCATTGTGTTTCTGTCAATCAAAACAGTTACCGTATAAAGAGAGGACTATCAATGATGACTCGTAATGAAATTGATGGGAAACACTTTTTTCAGCACTAGGCGCCTATTCAACCGGGAGAAGGGGTATATTTCATATCTTAAGGCGTCAACGTTTCAAACTTTCACCCGCACAGTGTTGGCGGAACTTACATTGTTCAAAGTTACTTACAGAAGGGAGAAGGGATATCTAAAATAAGTAAAATGCTACGCCTGCTGTAAATATATGCCTTAATAAAGATATTGAACATTTGACGGAATCTTGTAAGGGTTCAAGTCAAACTCAAGGATTTCTATAAACATTCTTATCATGGGATTGGTACTAGACGGAAAATGCTATTTTGCTAGTTAGTATAAGGTGGCAATAAGATCCAGGAGGCATAGGAATTCCTAAGGAAGAGAATAACATGCAAACAATTTATTGGGCGAAAGCAGTGGCGAGGGTCCATTCAGTCCAGCTACATCGCGGACCACTGGGAAAAGTCAAAACTTTGTCAAGGTGCCTTTGCATAACTCAGCATATAGTGGGCCTTAAAATAACCCCGCCAGTTTAACGAATAGTAGTCTACGTTAAGATCATCGTTAATACGAAAAGGTTGATGGGGTACATATCGTAGATTAGAAACACTGTCAGAAATCAATTAAAGAAGTCAAGGACAGACAAGAGACAGTTGATAATTGATATTTTTAGACTTTGTGTAATTAATACATTCTTCTATGTTTTCATAGTTAAATTTAATTTGTCTGTTTGTTTTCGTGTGACGTGATTGTTGCTATGGTAATATTACGCATTTTGCTTGATGTTGTAATAAGAGGTTAGGGGGCGTCACGGGACAGCTTAACTACTGACGTTAGGGAATAATAACATTGCATAAAATGATTATGTAATGTTTCTAAATTTATATTGTTATTTTGTATAAGTAAGGAGGCAAAACCTTGTAATTCAGTCGGCCTGCACATCGAGTGCAGGGTACACAAGATAAATCTATGACACTCTGGGTCAATATCAAATCTTATCTCAAATATACAGTCCTCTATTCTAAAGCAGCAGTGAATTCATTTGTGCCAGGATCTACAAGTCGTATATTTTCCAACAACACTACTAAAGAACTGAAATTAATATACAAGACAGCTACAGACTATCACTTTCCATTTAAAATGAGAAAATAAAAGCGTAGCCACGTCATCGATCATTAAATGTACTCCTGGCAAAGAGAATCTTAACTCAGTCGTCAGAACGTCTCTCAGGAAACGCTCGGTCCAGTCCCCATCTGAGAACATGAATGGTTTTCCGGGATTCTCTTAATTTGCATTCTTATTCTCAGTGCACTAAGTACAAAATTATAGACACATTAAGGTCGAGGAGCGTAAAAAATCAATTCAAATTCTTAAGTTTCGAGTAATCATAATGTAGAGTCGTACCGATGCGTGAGCCAAGCGATGGTACTATCTGCTGTCAAGCTAGTATAGACATATTTTCGGGCTATCCAAACTTGTATCGCCACGGATCGTCACAAGTGGTAAGCAACGATGAGCACGACAGACAGAGTGGATGGTACATGAATTGCAATAGCCGGAGCTTACTAAACCATGTTAACTAGGATGTCAGAAAGGAGAAGCATCGTAATGCGTCAGGTCTTTCTGATGTGCGTTCAAACTATTCACGGTTTGTCCACGCACTGTTTATAAATTGCTTTGAATGTCAGTCGCCGACTCCATTGTTGCCTCCGTTGTTGCCTCCGTTGTTGCCCAGTCCTCAACCTAAGATCAGGAAGGATGAGGGCTGAAATGTAAATGGGAGGGACTATTACATTAAAACTCAATCAAATTGCAGCAGTATTAATGTCGTCGTCCTACGATGCCGCGGTAAACTGAAGGTCGTTGGCGGAGAAAGTGACACAACTTCCTATACCGCAATTCGTCGCAAAGAACTGCTGAGGCCAAGACATGTCGATAAAAATCGCGCTATGTAATGACTCTTTCCTATCCAAACCATATACCGCTGGTAGTGTTCCTTTTAAACTAATTACCCTGCCTGATTTGACAGGCTTATACGGCAGCAAATGCATTTAAGGCTTATGGTCAAATGTTACACGCATTCAAAGATATCACTACAGCCATATTGTTTACTGTCGACATTTTATTTCACCTTCTCTCTTATCTCAAAATCTTGAGCAACAACGCTAAACTGGGTCGATTAAAGCATATACTTAAATGGTTTGCGGGCGGTATTTTTTAATCACAAATATTAAACAAAGAGGTCCTATTTTACTCGCCAATGGACTTTCTATTTTCTGCAAAAACGTGGACAACAGAGTTCATTTCCTTTGATTCCATTGACATAGCAACGATACACAATACATTGACGTCAATCAGCGTCATAGAAGTTGGTTGTGTTTCCACAACCCGAGGTCACATGCTGCAGAAAAAACTAGTGCTGTCGGCAAATATGGCAAACGTTACCCACTTCGTTTGCTGGCTTGGAACCTTAATCAAAAAAATTCTATTCTTGCTTCAAAGGCTGCAAGACTGTAAAATACCCACGGTTGCAGTCTAGTAGGTCGTAACTTCGAGGGTGGATTTCTCCTCCAGTTACAAATTTCTATACAGAGAATATTACAGTTATGTACAACATCGTTCCCTGATGAAGATCTCGCAGAGCGAGACGGTACATGACCTTGACAAAAAACATTGCCAAATTTTAACTTAAAAAACATTAGCTGTACACAAAAAATATAAGTATTTTAACTCAATACTTAAACTTTTGGGAACGACAATTATAAGACCAAATCTAGTCTCAGGGACTACAATTATCCACTTCATTTACAGGCTTTTGGCTGATGAGGTTTTATTGACTTAGTAAAGAGAGAACAAACATCCCTGACCATATTTAACAAAGGCTTTACTTTCTGTATGATTGTCACATAATGTTCTATTGTTTTATGGATCCAAAGCTGTTGTTTTCTGGGATTCCACTTAACAAATAACTGTCAAATTATAAAATGTAATGCATATTCAGAGACGTAGTCAACTTCACACACATTGCACAATATAATGACATCAGTAATGTTGAAAACCACAGAACCATTTTAGTAACTGTACACGTACAGTTGCCAGGCAGCTCCTATGCCCCTGGCAATTCCCCTATATAACAAACTTGTGGGCTCATACATGACAAGTAAGAATAGAGACTAACCCACAATAACAATAACGGATGAACTTGTCAACCAAACAGTTATAACAGTTTGATAACAGTGCCTGAATCTCAAAATCTCCAAGCAATGCCACAAATTTGCATTAACACTAGAGTGCAAAGTGTATGGGTGCTGTAAGAGGCAAGAACCACGTCACCTGAGGCAGTAACTGCACAAGGTATAAGGCCAATAACCAAACTGGTCATCAGCTAGAGTCATTGATCAATCTCCTTGAACGTCTCAGTCATCCTATTCATTATCTACAGAAAGGGTATGGGCTTCAGCTTCTACCGGAGTGCTGGTAGGGGAGGGGCTGCAACCTCTTTAAACTGGAAAACATTCAAAATTGACAGTTCTTTTGGCAAAAGATTTGCCTAGTTTATGCAAAGTTTCAAAGAATTTTTAGGTCAGGTCCCAAACGCCTCATGTTTAACAAAAATTAAAATGTTAAGGATGACGGGAACAACTATATTTGGTTGCTTTAAGTTTTCGTTGAAGACATGGCATCATAATTTTGGCAGCATCCCTGTCCTCATAGCAATTGTCTTTAAACTAATTTATCTTGGAAAATTGTACCTTATTTGAAAATGTTTTTGGAAATACCAACCCATGGTGCATATTTGGCAAACTATAGTCTGTGGTGATGCCTCTCTTACTCATGAAAAATTTACTATTAGCATACCTAATGATCTTGGAACTTGCTACAGGCATCAAATTACAGGAAGCAATAAGAACTAATTGAGCTGTTACTTTGAAAAGTAGTACAATATTTATCAATAATTAACTAACACTCATTCTAACTAAGTCTTGACAATTATACTCGGACTTTTGTATTGATCTAACAAAATCCTGGTATGTGTATTTACAAATTAGGGCTTAAAACATATCCACCACCACTGAATGTATTTAAGTTTCAGTTTCAGTTTCTATGTAGATCTACCCTTAACCTCCCTAAAATGTAGCAATGAAGCAGTCACACACAAACCTACATAGCTTGAGGAGTGTAAGGGTGAGCACTCATGCTGTATTCTGATCATGAAAGCCTGCATTGCATGAGGTAGACACCACAAAACAAAGTTTCAAGAAACTCTTTGATCCTTAAATAAAGTGTATACATCACACTTATAAAACAACCCAAAATGTTGCCAATACATACTGTGTTTTAGTAAATGCTTTAGGCAACCTTTAATAAAACGTGAGTTTTCTTGCAATCACCTCAATGAAAGTATAGTGTAATCTTAAAATAGACACTGCTTGAGTCCAGTGCTCAACAAACACCTAGACACCTGTGGAGGTTACTAATTTTGCCATGATAGCAGTGCTCAGTTTGACAAAGTAGTGTAGAGTATTTCTTAACTACTTATTTCAAACTGTTGCCTTACTGTCTGACTGTCGCATTAAACAAACTTAATGCAATCTTTATGTTAAGGCTTTATATTGAACTTGACTACCTTTACCAATGGTAAGATGAGGATAATGCTTTGGAAATTTAAACAATGAACTATTATGCTCAGAATTCAAATAATCAATAATGATACCACCATTTATTCCTAAGAAACAATACCTTGAGGTGGTCAAAGTACATGCATTAAAAGCCAAAGTTGCTAGTTCAGTCCTAGTCAAAGGTAATAAAACAATGGCAATTCCTTGTCTAAAATGAGACTATGATATGCAGTAAACAAATTGACAACATCAGCTCTTTGCCTAATGCAGACTTAACAAACAAACTTTTCTGCCAAATTTTGGGCACTCGGTTCTACATGCCTCACAGAACAATGGCATTCAACACAGCCAACAGATATTATACAGCCAATCATGTTAAGCCACAGTACATCCATCACTGATTGGCAATGACAGACTAAGCACCCACATGGGTCACTCAAAGCAATAAGCTTCATTACGACTTTTCTGATTGGCAGAACTTAAAAAAATGTGTATGAAGAACTTCAAAAGTTACCTTTCAAGAATTTTATGACATACCACATACAAGAAATGGTAATTTTTATTACAATGTGTTATAATAGATACTAAACAGGTAAATGATGCGCTCTATATAACTCGGACTAGTTCTTTGATTTGTAATTGGCTTAAAGGAATTTATTGGAGTAATCGGCACTTAGAGACTAATTCATTTCCCTTACTAAGTAGTTTTGCTTTGTTTTTGTAATACAGAATTTCAAATTTTTTCTCGTAACAAAGAAAGTAACTTCGTGCATTGATTGAATAACACTTTGCCTGCTTCACCATGGACCATTTCAAGCTTGGGTTGACATTGTGATTCTCCTTCAACCTCCAAACATAAGATGACAATGATGTGCTATTCTTACGTTTTGTGTTGTTCAATGACTGCTTATGAGCATTTCATCGTTTTGAATTCATTTTCTATTAGGCCAATGTAGACTAATTGCAGGAAGTTAGGTGCAATGAAATCACTTACAAATGTGAATCTCCTGTGTGAATCGGTGCAAAATCTATAACTGCCTTAGCAACCTTGTTTTTCACAGCAGTATAGCTGATGTAAGTACAACATGAAACTCAGAGTTCCATACAAAGCTATAGTTTTTCTTCCACATAATATATATATATGTAATACCTTTATGACTAAATACACCATGTTGTTGAGCAGATGATAAGTCAATAAATACACAATTTAGGATTAAACATCACCAGTACAGTTTTAGTGAAACTGACAAAGTTTACCCATAGACCTTAGTCAATCTTAGATTTACTGAAAAGTATCAAACATACGAAAACAAACACAATAAAGTTGTTAGTGAATCTGTTCTATCTAGTTGCAGTTGAAAAAGAGATTAATGCTCAACAATTATAGAAGTGATAAGAATAGCACAAAGCAAAACAAGTATGATACAATTGTAATATCATAAGCAATAAATAAATAAACTATATATATTACCTATACCTCCCTTTTGGAGTTTTTAAAATGAAAATAAAAAGCTGGGCATTGACAGAAAGGAAAGTGAGTGACAAATTGTTCAGAATATTTGTTTCCCAACTGGTTATGCTTCATATATCATACGTTATGCATTATACTTCCGGCATTCAAGCAACCAAAAACCCAAGTCTAACCACAAAGGCTGCAGAGTAGGAGCAAATCTAATATTCTTAAATGGTCGCTAGTCTCAGAAAGTTCTACATGACCACAATGTCAAAGTAACGCATCTGCAGGTCCACAACAGCCTATGCTTACCACTACTCAACTGCTATAACAAATAACGTATCTATGTATGTACTATGTGTGCCTAAGTTTTCCTTCATGCGAAAACAATGAATTGTCTTATTTACGTTATGCATCGTTGATCTTAATACAAATATCGATGCATTTTCCGCGGCAAACGCATGCTGAAAGACGTCATCCCAGAGCCGTTTGCACTAGTTTCATAGAGAAGTCGACATTGTTGGTCTTGCGTAAATAAACCGAAGTTGTGTTTATGACCGTGGCCACCTGACAGATGAAGCCGGGTCTCACGACAGCAAATCTACGCTCCAGTGCTCACAACTTTACTTCTGTCCCCGCCTGGTACTACCTTGAGCTTGAAGTAGCATATGTAGTATTCTTAACAACCAAAACCAATTGTTTACCATAAAGGTTTTCAATTGTGGCCACTATATACATGATCGAGCAAAGTAAAGGCTAGTACTTCGGCCTTCTACAAGTCGTGGAGAGACGTTTTACATTATATATGTTTTACATCCGACAAAGGAAACTGTGGCCTGCTACTGTGGTCTGCGGCTGTTGTGTTTCCTTGATGATGCCCTTTTTCAGTGACTATTATTCTCGATGTTAACAAATGGTTTTTCCCAAACATTTTACAGGGAAAGCTGTGAAAGCAGCTAAGATTCACTACCAGTTACAATGGCCTTTCTTTAAGAGAGCATCGTGTCACAAGTAAAAAGACTACAGTTTTCGTAAATACGATTAATTTACGAATTAGACTGTCTACAGATACTTTATGAAATCTCTCTGGCGAACTCTTTGGGTTGTAAATTACATCGTAAGTCGAAACATACGCTGCTCAGACATTAAGAACCAAGAAACTCTAGGAAAGGTGAAGAAAGACAAACAGCAACGGTTTGTCATGTCACTCGACGGTAGTACAAAAACATGCCAGAAATATGGTTCGCATCAAATGAAAGGTCATTTTTCAGATCTCGAGGTTACGATAAGTCTGATCTATCCGGTACGAACACGCTCTCTCCGAATTAAAATTTGATCAAAATTTTAAACTCATTCTTGGGAAACATGTGACACTGATCGCGGTAAATATCGTGAAACCAGTACTATTTAATGCTGAAATGGTAAAAACTGGCATACCGGGTACCCAATTCGGTGTCTTAAACGACTTTTGTCCTTAACTGTCCTTAAATGTTCGCGTTTCTACATGATCAAATCGTTATAACTTGGTAAATTTCTGTTATTTACGAACAAGTTGCGTGGGGCGTCTCAACACGGGTGTGCAGACATCCCTACGAGATCGTTACAATCCCTGAAAACTTCCCTCATGAAAGTACTGTTGGTCAGCCCAGTAGCAGAAACTGTTCTATCCCTGTTACACTATAACAAGAAACGAACGGTTGTAAAACCGCAGCAAGTATACTATCATAAGTCTACCACATCGCCCTTCAAAATGTTCCACTTAACACAACCGAGATTCACCAATTAACGTAACCGAAAGAGATCGGGATAACGTAGTTAACATTGTGGCGGAAAGTGAAGTTTCGTCAAGTTTTATAGGCACCCACCAAATACTCCTCGTTCTAGGGAGATCATCATCAGGCCACATGTCAAGTAATCTTTTCCAAAGATAGCAGAGGTGGGAAGAACCCTAACAATTTACAGATTCAAGTCTCTCAACAAACCTTTGACGTCTTCGTTAGGTGCATCCACTCGAAATTCTGCCTGATCGTCTCGTCCTCCAACACGGAAATATATGACTTTTGAAGTCATGCTGAAACAGAGGCAAAAATTTAATAAACTGTCAATACGCCAAACGAAAACATATTCTACAAGATCGCCTTCGTTGTGACCCTTCTAATTCTCCTGAGTTGCTTTCTGTTGACATCTTCCGATCAAATGTTCATCAGCAGCAAAGAGTCTGGTACTAGTGGAGGTTTCCCTTGTAAACACTTGGCGCCAAATTTTGCTTTAAATTCACTTTAGAACATTCATGGTCTCAGTTTAACTTCAATTTTAGTCATGGTGATTACTGCATAACATGTTTCATTCGCCCTCTCCCCACTACTAGAATCAAATCAGACATCATTACTAAAATTTTACATATACTTCTGTGATGCTGCCTTGTCTAATAATTTGTCTGAAGATGTCAATAGTTCAATTCTTTTGACGAAACGTCAGAAATGACTCGAAAATTTGCGACATTACGCCAACACCATACTTAAAAGCTTTAATTGTATAAATACGATAGGTTGCCATATACATATACTTTTCTATACTCTAACGAGTGTCGGACGAAAAAAGCTTTCAAGTATGTCTTCAGCGCAATGTCGCAAATTTCGAAGGAGATTGATAATAATAAATAAAATAGAGAAAGAAATGAACATGTCAAAAGTAGTGGCAACGATAAATATCTAATGAACAGGTATAAAATTAAAAAATATTGCCATAACGAGGAAGAGATTGAAAAAGTCTTGAACGGTTGCGTAAATGATAAAATTTTCCAAAGCTTAGTGTTATCTAAGCTCGAGTAAGGAAGCAGGGCAACCAAACATCGTAAGACAGAATTTGATGTTAATGTTGGACTGTTAGGCAGGCCAATGGCTGTAAAAATCTGATTTCTCTCCTAACCGAGAAAATATTGATGGCTTCTTAAGTAATCAAGTATGGAGATTCAGAATCCAAGACAGGCACCTTAAAATTCTGCTGAAGTATCACGTGACTGATGATGCCATCGAATATGGCCAAAATTTTAAAAATCCTTTATAAATTCAAGTATACTTGCTCAATTTTGCACCAATAGGTCTTATTATAAAGTTTTAGTCAAGAGCTTTCGATTGATGTATCAAGCTATCTGATTTGCTGACATCTGCAATTTTCTGATGACGTTACAATTGAGATTCGACTTGAAATTTACCGTTACTGATAAATACCGATTAACAAAATGAACCTAACTGAAAATCACCATGATTGCTCTCTAACCATTAACGCATAGATGCCCTGGTTGTTTTATGCATCTATTTACACATGTTATATCAGTAAAATAAGCAAAAAAACAAGTAATGAATAAAGATAAGTGACGACTTATGTGATCCAATCAGTCTCATCTTCATCGTCCTCATCGTCTTCACTTGTGGAATCACCAAAAAAGATGAACTCTAGTTCTTTGCTGAATTCAAGACCCTCTATTTCGTTTCCTTTGACATCACTTTCTTCATCCTTATAATCCGCCTCACAATCTGCTTGTTTTTTTTTTGCCTGTTTGCACTGAGTCTTCGCACAAAATGATGAAGGAAATTGGTCACCTTAGAAATTGAAAACAAAAACTCTGAATTGCAGAATAGCTGAAAGGAAGAATGCCGTTCTATCAGAATTTCATGTAGCTGAAAACACAGTTTCACAGAACGATTTTTTATGGATAAGGACTTTCGGCGATATGCAAATCAGGCAGCAGATGACAGTAAGACGTTTGAAAGTATTTTCCCTTACCTGTAAACCATACTGGGACCACTCCTCGCTCAACATAGATGTACCATCCATTCTCATCAAAGTTAATCTCTTTTAGTTGTGCCTCTTGAAATCGCAACCAGTATTATGACTACAAGTGTACACGAAGAATAGCTTGTGACAAAGAGTCTGAACCCGGTGGCAGTGCTTCAGAACTTTTTGTTTTCAGTCCTTTGTACAATCAAATACGGGTTTCAACCAAGGATTTCTATAGCTTCTCATTGTATAAAACAGTTTGAATGAAGCCTGTGGCATCTGGCATGCCTTCCTTTGCTAAGCTCTCTGATCTTCCTATTTCATGTAACAAAGTGAGTGGGCTATCTTGCTTCATTAGCTTTTTGAGAATCTTGACCTCTCCAACTCCATAGAAGAATGAAGTTGTATCACATCTGATTTTGGCGTGAATTTGTGGCAAGGCATTTGAAACTCTGTTTCCTAAGAATGCATGAACTTTGCCAATATCTACAAATTTCTCATGACCTATCTTCATATACTAGCTGCACTTTGGTCTCACAATTTCATATGCATGCACAAGGAGTATTAACACATCAGTGTCCTTTGGGATGACGAACACATTTGTACTCTGAAGGCAAGCATGGAGGACTATCCTTGTATCAGCATATTCGTGATTACAAGAGAAGATCATTTTGACGCTGTCTATTGTGGCTTCCCAGGTTTCATCTTCATTAGTGAAGATCATTGGCACTGAATATGTGCTTCTTGCCTCGTCACTTTAAGGAACTTTCCCACAAGCTTGATAAGGTCTTTTTTGTTTTCAATGTTATTGAAAAATGCAGACCAAGCATTCCCTTGCAGCACCTTTTTTTGTTTGAAACCTTGAATACAAGTTCCCTGTTTGGATTCTCCTCTCTTTTTGCATGTACCATTCTTTGTGCTGTTGGTGATGTATTTATCACTGATTAGCTCAACTGACAACGGTTTTGATTCTTTTGGAGGCTGAATGCATTTTAACAAACACCAAAGCCATTCACCGTAAGTATCTTTGGGCTTTACTGTGTGTAATGCCGCCATTCCATCAATTACACGGAGGAACAAAGTTTTTTAATGAGGTTTTAGGGCATTTTCCGACTAATTCCGATGCGCTGAGTTCGAATGTGGCGTTAGTTTTTGCACTATACGTCCAGTTTTTGCTGCACAACACACCACCAGACCTTCAAATTTGCACTTTAATGGTTAGCAGTCAAGTCCCCTATTGCATAACACACGCAAAAATACTGCATTTAAAGCACAATAAAGTAATAATAAGGAATTAAAGACCAATAATATCAGTGTCTGTGAAATTCAAACTATGAAAGAGTTAATAAAATTTAATATAACATTTGTGTCATATACGTGACAAGGGATGAATATAACTATCACAAACCTAATTCACATGCAGAAGAAGAAAGTTCAATGTCATTTTCAATGTCAAGGTAAAGTTCATTCAGGCAGAAATCGTTGCTTGTAGCTTTTCCGGGAATGCTTGCGTTGAGGGCAGTCCCTTTTGATGAACCAGCAATAGTCCGCCATCATGTGCGAGTCCCATCTTCCTTGGTACCGTTCCTCAATGTCCTTCAGGTCCTGATGGAATCTCTCCCCCTGCTCATCGCTAACATCACCCAAGTTTGCAGGAAACCTGTCTAGGTGACTGTACAGAAAATGTAGTTTGATGCTCGTATTGCATCCAAGCTTCTGAAACGCTCTTAGTAATCTCTGAACAATTTTCTTGTAATTGCTTGCTTTTTCATTGCCTAGGAATCTCTGAACTACATCACTAAATAATTCCCAAGCTTCCCTCTCCCTAGCATTCATCGACTCCTGAAATTGTCGTCCTGACTTTGTCGTACCTGATTGCAGGAAAGGCTTCTCTGATGTAGGTGAAACACAAGCTGGACTCTTCTAGCGCCTTCACAAACTGCTTCATTAGCCTCAGCTTGATGTGCAGAGGTGGAAAAATGATTTTGTCACAAGGAACGATTCGTGGATCCTTTATGTTTGGATCGCCTGGTTTCAGGGTTTTTCTCTCAGTCCATTTCTTCCTTGACCAATGTTTGGCACAGTCTCTACTGTCCCACATACAGAGGAAGCAAGGGTATTTTGTGTACCCACTTTGTTGGCCAAGAAGAAAATGCACCATCTCCAGATGTCTTGATGCTACCATAAGTCTCCTTCTGTTCAACTGAGTGTCCAAGAGGAACAGCCCCATACTGATTTCCGATGTGAAGCAGCACACATTTCAAGCTTCGCTTTGAACTGTCGAGGAATAGCCGCCACTTGTTCGGGACATACTCTTCAAGACCCAGTGCTTCAAGAAGGCCTTGAACATTGCAGTAGAAGATGAATCCTCTCGCAGAGATGAAGAATTGCAGGAAGTCAGTCTCTCTGGTACGATAGTGTGGTATCTTCACATCATCCTCCGGCAAGTGCTTTTCTCCGAGTCTTGAGGCTAGCAATTCGGATGCTTTCTTAGATAGGTTGAGATCCCTAACTAAGTCA
>JANTCA010078959.1:0-14752 GCA_024741275.1 Chironex yamaguchii
TCTCTATGTTAGCATTCGTTAGTAGATCTTCACTAACTCTAATAATTGAGTTTTTCTCACACTCATTAACATAATTGCAAGTAAGTAAGTAAGTAAGTAAGTAAGTAAGTGAGTAAATACGTAAGTAAATAAGTAGGTAAGTAAGTAGCATTACAAAAAGAAGATAAAACACACCTTTTTCGTCGGCTCGATCACGCACTGCTATTGTATCATTACTGATAGTAACAGTTTGCGGATTGAGTACATCACACCTCATCCCAGCATATTTTGGTGATGAAACCAATCTCCCCTAAATTTCATTTTATCAAAGGCAAAGACATAAAACCGTACATGTGAAAAAGGAAGCATATCAAGTAACAGGACTGCATTTTCTAAACAGTTAAGAACTCGTTTGATGGATTGGAAGAAGCTATAGAATTTGAGGTTATTACATCTCACACTTAAATATGCAGTGATGAATATGCAGTGATGAGATTGGAATGATTTAGAAAATCAAATTTATACTTTTTGTACATTAAATCATGGACTCACTCATCTGTAATTCGTGCCTCTTGAATACCTAACCAATGGGAGCTTAGTGGAACATCGTTTGTTCTACGACTTACTGCTGTTGGCCCTTCTTTGAATTCTATTAGAATCCTATTTTCACGAGGTTTGTTAGGAGTGACTCTGCGTTCAGTAACCGCCATATCTCCTATTTCAAAAACCATGTTGAATGAAGTGTTCTAGAACAACATGACAGGGTGTGTCTGGTGGCATGTTCACCGTTGACTAACATAAATCATGCTTTGTATCGAAGAGTATTAGGATTCACCAAAGCAAACCATCTGACCATTTTCTTATTGGTTAATGTGCAAATCATTAGTATTTTTCCTCTATCAATTTCATCAACAGGGGCCTTAATACCTACAAATTCAATTTAAAAGAATTAAAGACAAAGGAAAGTACAAAGGAATGTTCTTTAGCTGCCGACAAACCTGGGCTTTGTTGTATTTGTGTACAGTATTGTCAAAATTCACTTATGAGATCCTCGAGTACAGATTCATCAGGAATAAAGTTATGATTGTTACCAACGGAGCGTCGAACCCGGGTTCGATACCCAATAATAAGAGTGGACGATCGGAGTTAAATTAATACCGATCCTTCGACCTTTCTTATTGAGCTGTTTGGCTCGGTAGGAAAGTAGTCAGATCTGCAGTTGTGAGACCCAGGTTTGACGCTCCGGACGTGACAATCGTAACTTTACTTACGTACTACTAATTAACTAAATTAACGTACTTAAATTTCTTACTCCTGTTATGAATGTCTCCTGTTTTGCTATCCTTTAATGGTTGTATATGATTGTCAGAGAGAGAGAGAGAGAGAGAGAGAGAGAGAGAGAGAGTGTGTGTGTGTGTGTGTGTGTGCATGTGTGTACGTGGGGTAAAAGGGAGTCTTGACCTGTCTTACAGCAGGCAGTTTAGTATATTATCTACACTTTTAGACAAAAAACATTACCAATATCAACTTATCTAACTAATCCATTGATGTACACCAAAATAGTGCTGTTCTTGTGTATACTGACATCGACCTCCGTTTTCAACACAAAGGGTAATGCTACTTATTAAGTGCAGTAACTTTAATGACTTCGATAAATACTCACGTCATAAGAATACACTTGCATACTGTTTTCATCGACCATAACAAAGTGCCTGAAAATAGTATGAATTAGCAATACGTCACGATGAATAGCACTGTAGATTAAATGTTTTTAAGTAATTTAGCAGTTACGGCGTTCAAGTCCAGTTATGCCAAAACATACAGTACAGAAGCAAAATTAGCAAACAAGACATAACATTGTCAACAAGGCTACACACATAGAAAGCCACAATAGCTTGTTGTCAAAACGACGCCTTGCAAAACACCATGACTCTACATCACAATAACGCCATCTCAAGTGAGTTAGTTTTAAGCTACAGGCCTCACTCAAAGAAAAAGACTCGACAACTTTTTTGCCAATACGTTAGCACACCTTTGGTAAAGCTGCAGGGAAATCCGTTAGCGGAAAAGTCGTCGTACTTAGGTTTCCCTTATCTAAAATAGTATATAGAGCCTTGGGTGACTGAAGGGTCAAAAAAGACAGAGAAGGTAGACAAGGGAAACTCAGGTTGTATTTATCAACGTGCAGTTTGTATTCTTAAATATGGAACTTCGTACTCCCTGAAACGAAAGAAAAAGTTGACAAAAAATTCCCAAATATGAAAGGGAAAATTACTAGCTCCCTTATTTTATTCAAGAAACTTGAGCTATTTCAGTGGAACTCCGATCACATTGCATGTAACAGAATATCACTTTGACAACTTCTAAAGCGACAATATCTGCCTTTAAAGTACGGCTCTGTGACGTGTATATGAATAGCTTAATTATTGATTCCGCCATGTATTGAAGTTGAAAATCTACTCCACTAATTTCGCGGGCACAATTATCCTTGAAATGAAGTAGGCTAATACTGCATTAGGTCATCCAAACAGCTTAAACATGGCCTTAATTAGTCGAAACTGAATGTTCTGGGAACAAAAATGTTTCTGCGTCATATTTTTACCATTTTGCTACTTCTCTGCTTTTGTGGGCTAAATGCTTGCACTGCAACTCTTATTGGAATTACAGCTTGTTGCCTAATGTGCTAACATATTTGTTTCCGATGATGACGTATTTTTGTGTAGCCTATCCTTAGACAGCGATGAGTCCAGCCTAACCCTCCATGATTGAAACTAATAATGCTGCTTGAAGACAAATGATCAGAACGTTGGTCGATTAAGGTCATGGTGAGAGTCTCTATATATCCTTCTAGCTTTTTCTATTCCTCTGACGATTTGCACTCATTCTTTGTACATTAAACAGCAGAAATATGTTTCTAAATCAGGAAAACTAAGTACGCTAGCACTAGCTTTAAAAGTATTCATTTTTGTATACCATGGAAAGAACACAATGTCTGGGAGTCAAAAGGGCATTTAATTGAGTTGATTCAAACGATAAAAATGCAATCATGAATTAATGAAGAAAAGATTCTTATACTAAAAATTACTCGGAGAATTACTTCAGAGCAGATGTTTAGTGGGTCACTCCAGTTTCTACCCCTGATGAACTTGATAAGGAAAGAGCAAATAATGTATATTCGTCAATAAACACCATAGAAAATGTATAACATATACTAGCCCGATCTTCATTACGAAACTATGGCGTGACCAAGCAACAACCCCACACAGAAAACACATATAGCTCATCTAAATTCAACTAAAATCTTATATTCGCGTCTACCAAACAACTTGTTGAGGTGGAAATTTTTGGTATCATCAACTGTACTAAGAAGCAAGTCCACCTGCGAGTCATTGCTGCGCCTTACGGGTCCTCTCTTTTGGTCCCTCGTCAGGTTCCAAAGGCACATGACATGAAATTTAATTTTAATGTTTAGATAGTAATGGCGGTAAATCGTCCGTCTCACGAACAAGATAAGTATGGTTTAAATCCACCTATGGGCAAAATGTCTCTCCACGTCTCTCGAAATACCGGTGTCGGACTGTTCCCTTGTAAAAGCGAAGATGACCACGTTTCAAGATAAAATAGGTCAGACGGCTGATAAATTAGACGATTAAGAGGTAGCTTTCCATCATGTGCCTTGTATCGGTCTTGTGCCGATAAAAATAGTTTTAATGCAGGACATTTATGCACACCAGTCATAGACCCAAGCTCCTCGGCAATTGCTAGTAGGGTTGTACCGAATATTCTTTATGTATTGTATTTGGTATGAATAGTAGGTCGACTGGTTAGTGGTAAGCAAACATTTATCAGAGTACCAATAGTGTTGTATCCGGCATCGGGACACTGAGTCCGTTAATTGTTCATGTATTTTAGATGACATTTTTCCCCAATGACTTGTTGATTACCACTGACCTTGACAGAAAAGCAGACAATCTGCTATCACTGTACGCTTAATAAAGCCTTAGAAATCTGGTAAGTCATATCTTCTTATCCACAATCCAGTCACAAATTAGAAAGGGAAATTTACAGATATTTCACACATAACTTACTCATAAAATATTTACATTGGCATAGCTCTAATGAGTAATTTCCACACACAGAGAGAAGACAAAACGTTGACATATTGGCACTGAATATATATATTCGTATTGTGGGACTGCAACTAATCAGCTGTGATTATTAGTATTCAGCTGTCCCTAGTCGGTAAAGCCATAATTGTTACGGTTACCCTCTCGCATCGCCTGTACTAACTATTAGTATTCTAGAAATAGAAGGAAGGCATAAGAACAACAATAAGTAAATACAATAGTGACTTTAAAGCTGGTCTTGAAATGTAGTAATATAAACTAAAAATGAAATTTACTTCTCTGCTTGCTGAATGAGAGAAATTCCGCCGTTTCTAAGGTCAAATATGGTAGGTGTATTCCAGTTCTTTACACTACGAAGAAAGAGTGACGCTCATAAAAAGTTGTGTGTTGTAATCAATAAATGCAAGTGAAAATAGTGTTGCTTTCATGACAGCACTAGTAAAGGTAAACTAAAATTTGCAAAAATATCTATCAGGTAAGGAGGGTTCGAGTATTGGATTTCACCAGCAGAAACAGTGAAATAGTAATATAGTAGATAGCATTCATAGCCATGGACAATGGACGCCTGTTTAAGGCCGGATGGAACCATCCCCAGCTGCTTACAAGAAAACTTATATACCAAGCATTTTGTAGCAAACACCTCTATCTAATGAACAGTTTATAGCAGACACCTCTTTTCATCGCACAGTTTCTAGGAGACACCTCTTCATACCGCACAGTTTCTAGCCGACACTTCATACACAAAGTTTCCGGCAGACATCTCTTTCACCGAACAGCTTCTAGCAAACTCTCTATATGCCGCACAGTTTCTAGCAGATACCTCTTCATACCGGACAGTTTTTAGCAGACACTTCATACCGCACAGTCTCTAGCAGACACTTCATACACAAAGTTTCCGGCAGACATATCTTTCACCGAACAGCTTCTAGCAAACCCCTCTATATGCCGCACAGTTTCTAGCAGACACCTCTTCATACCGTTAGAGTTTCTAGCAGACGCCTCTTTATACTGCACAGTTTACAATAGACACCCAATTATATCAAACACAATAGTGCCTCTAAATACCTAAAGACCTTTTTACAAATAAGGTAATCTTGATTTATACCTTAAGATTACAAAATGACAAAAACTCTATATCAAACATTTTATCAATACATTTTACAATGTGCTTCTGTAGCCTCACGATAGCTCTGCGGACTCGGAAACAGGGGTTTATAGTCCATAACTAGTACATGTTTCCTTGCGACTTCGTTTGCTAATATTTCCTTCGCTTGTAACTTTGTAGGCGGCACTAGACCACTAACAATTCGGTTTCTTAATGGACTTCTTCAAACAATCGCCAACTCATATTTATCATGAACATAGTTAGTTACTGATCCTTGAGCATTTTTTAGATCAGTGCAGTCCATTTTTCCATATAGGCGTGGCATTTTGTCAGATCAGGGGGTCTGGGTTGGAAACTTATGTAAAAATCATAACGGAAACCTATTTTGAAATCCCAATGGTGTTCCTTAGATTGAAGCTCCACTGCATAACTCTACACGTAATAACAGGACGAGTAAGAACTTGTGTATAACGCGCAACCTACCTGTATATATAACATTGTGATGATGTGGCAACGACTAGATACTCATGGGCAAGCGAAAGCTTGATCACTCTGTCCCTAAAATCTGCAAGTGAAAATTGGGAGAGTTGCAAAGTTACAAAGAGTTCTATTAGAATCGAAGCTGAGCAAAACGGGTAAATATCGTCAAATAATTGCCCCCCACCAACGCAGGGTTCTGCTGAAATCTGTCGCAAGTAAATACGGACAAATGAGTGTCCTGGTGCAAGTAGTATACCTATCAAATAAGTGTTGCATCTCCTCCTGTACTTTGTCTAACGCATCTGCTAATGCCTCTATCTCATTTCTACATCTGAGTATCTTTTAACGATGCGGGCCAGTACTCAAATTTATTCCAAAACAGTACATAGGAAAGGATTTACATTAGTGCACTGTATACATAGAGTCCGTTGGCGCAAAACATGTTAAGGAAAGAAAATACCATAACAAGAACAAACTAGTCCACTAAAGAATGCAAAATAATGAGCAAGGACAATGAAAAGAGCTATGAAAGACACGAGTACAATGTCGATGCTTACAAATTTCTTAAGAACGAAGGGGGCAGCTTGAATCTCAAGATGGTGAAGTACTATATCAAAGTGAATGGTTGCATGAAGTTTTCTGTTTGTTATTCCCAACAAGATCTGAATTGCGCGATTTATGTTAAAGTGCTTTCCCTTGATCAAGGAGTTTATAATTCTGTAATAAATGCATATTCAAAATGCACGGTGATTGTATTGTATAGTTTGGCGGGTACTGACGTTGATTGGGTCATTTTTCAAATAATGTTTCTTGTTTACAAGGTAGGGCATGATTTTAGCTGCTTTGTAAGGGTCCTCAAACGTTTTCATCTTGATCAAGACTATCTTCCCCAGTTGTCTCATTTACTGTTAATTGTAATACTTTCCTGGCGCAAAAGTCATCCACTTGATTTAGAAACTTTATTCGGAAGACTCCAGCTAGATTAAGCTTGCGTAATCTTTAGTAACAAATTAACATTATAACTATATCTTACAAAAACACTGTATTTTTCCAAGATGGGCACTAATAAAAAATGGAGTTTCTTAGGGTGCCTCATCATGCTTAATTAGTTGGGCAAGTAGAGCCATTTACGTTCATAAACTCAACGATAACTGTTTTCCCCCTATCAATGTCCAGTTTATTCATTTAAGGTCCTCAAAGTCATTGTATTTGGTAGTTCTGGGCCAATTTTGACAATTTTTAACAAAATTTGAAAAGAAAATCAAACTTCTTCTCCTCACCTTGCCACAAAGTAAGAGGAGAAAAGAGGAACAACCTTAACAAAGAGTAAAATGATGAGGAAAAGATTGTACAACGACTATTTTCCAGCGCTATGTATGTAAAAACGTAGATCGGAAAGTAAAATAACACACTATTATCTGTTAACCTAAATTTTCCTTTGCTTCTGTGAGAACATCCCTCACTTTGACATGGGCTTGTTCTGCAACAGTCACTTCAAAATGCTTCCACTCGATCCGACTAGAAAATTAAGGCGGAAAAGGGGTGAAAATAAACACTTAAATATGCATATTATCCTAACTTTAAAAGCCAAACATACCTTAGCTTGATATAGCATACATCCTATATAACAACAAATCGTAGCTTCCGAGTGACTTCTTAAAGTATATTTGCATAATTGTTGCTCCACTAGGGGCAGGAAATACCTTAAGGACACCATCTGCCAGACTTCGTACTTTCTCAAAGTCACAAAGATTTACTAAGCCTTCTCCAAACACATCCTTGAAACAATTAGGTAGAAAGACATCGACGTGTAGTGTTTATGGTGTGATAGGACCAAGAATTAAAGAAGCAGCCTTAGCAAGGGGTTTAACATGACAAAAATAATAGAAACGAAGACGCGCCTGATTTGATATACGGGACAATGAAATGTAACAACTTGGAAGCAATTTCAAAAGGTCTCTGTGATCTACTCAGCCACTTACGCATTCAATCAGCTACTGATTACAGCTCAAAAGCAATATGACATGCCTAAGATTGATCTGTGCTGTCTTGGCAAGACATTAGGTTTCCACATCCGTACTGCAATCGGTCCTGACCTGACATCTACATTAGATTCTCTGACTCATGGCCGTAATGTTCCTTTTAATGTCATTGCTCTGATGAGTTGGTATTCAATACACTTGTACTCAAATCTTGTTAAACATAATTCCATACACTGTGCATTAAAAACGTCTATTCAAATACCTTCTAAACTTCAACTTCAAAGCAATGAAATTTACTGTTTGCTAAATGCTTCCCATTTACTTATAACTTCCATAGCTAAATGTCCAACATTAAGCATTACCTTTCTTCTAAATCACTCTTACTGTTTTACCTGTTTTTCCTCTCTTCCTTATGAAGCTTTGCACTTAGCAATGCTTATTCAACCTTATGATTGACAAAGCCTTTTTTAAGAAGTGCTGATGCCCAACTAAACACATTATGGCTAAACCAGACAGTGTTACTCTGGTCCTAGATTTTCATGCAAACATACGGTACTTTGCGTTACAGAGAGTCGGAGACTCGGTTCACACTTTATAAAGCATTCCTGAAGGTGGATAATGGGGAGGATCCATAGATTCAATAAATCTATATTTTCTTCATGCTTTAAACGTCGTTTGAATAAAGTCTAATAGCAAAAACGCTAAGAACTGACCTATCAACAACATTTGCAAATATCACGTGCCCATTGCCACATGCTCCAGCTAGCTGCGTACCATCACTTGACCAAGAGATTGAAAATATTGATCCGGTGCTCGGTTTCTCTAAAGCATGTGACCACTGTTTCAAAAAAACGCAAAATGTAAACATCGATATCAGATGAATATTATCCCTTTGAACAAACTGAAGGATTTAGGTATGAGATCCTAGCATGGGGGAATAATGCGCCGATGCTTCGAACGAGGATTGGGGCCGAGCTATGCATATGGGTACTGGTAGGTCTTTGGAATGTTACAGATAAGTTATTGGATAAATCTTTTTGTGGTACAAAACTTAAATATTGCCTTAAAAATTTGTGAAATTGCGCAAAAACATACTTTTCTTGTCTGACACTTTCCAGAGTCAGAAAGGACAGTACAGTTATAACACAACATTTCTATAAGAAATATGAATTAAAACTAGGCAATCATAAACGAAAAGAAAAAGACAAAACGAAAATGGAAAAAGAAACATCATTGGAAAGTCCACATAAAAAGACTTGTTTTGCCTACAGTACTGGTTTTCTTGCTTTAATATTGACAGACACCATTTCACAATTCTGATGTTTTTAGTGCAATGTCGCAAATTTTCAAGGCAAACATCATAATGAATGGCGAAGCTGAAGGTATGAGCAGAAGAGAGAGAGCCAGAAAGAACTGGGTAGGTCATTTGAAGTGTGGGCTACGACAAGTGTTGAGGATTGCATTAGAGAAGGGGAACAACGAGAGATGTGGAGGAAGAAAGAGAAGAAACAAAAGTGCCCTTTTCCCGCTGAAATATTGCATTAAAACCCACAGACAGTGATGTCAGGATTTAAACCTACGAGAGAGAGAGAGAGCGCGAGAGAGAGAGAGAGAGAGAGAGTGGTCATGAATAAAATGCAAGACGGAGAAAGGGAAGGACGTTACTTAGGTTTAGCAGTTATCTAAAATACCACAATAAGCATGAACGTACCCCAATTTTGTCACACAGTCGAAGAGTATTGAATGAACCAACGGCAAATAGGTCTCCTGTAAAAAACAATGACAGATTATCACCATAAATTCTAAGAGGATAAATTGTGCTGGACAGTAACCAGAAATCAAATGGAAATTAAAGAACCAGCAGGATACGTGTGGATGGTGGTACTTAACAATGCAATCTTTAATACAAGTTTTATCAATACCAACATGAATACCTAATGGCGGTGCCACAGGGGGGATGGGCGAGTAGTCTCCCCACTTTCCCAAACATTGTCCATGATATTCGGAATTTTAAACTTTCTGTCAATATGAAGGCCTCACCGTTCTTAGAACTAAAAAGATTTCCCTGAGTAGAAAGGAGGGTGTTTTTAAACTGAAATAAGAGCATTCCCAGGGAGAGAGGGCGTGGTGCAAACAAGTTTTCCAGGACCCCTACGTTTTTCCCCTTCATTTTTAATACCTAAATTACACAATAAAAGCTCTAATTCTAAATATGCTTAAATGCGCTTACTATTGGATGAATAGGCTGTCGGAAGAATAGATAATTGCGCAGATAACTTCATAAATAGTTGAGTCGATGAAGGAGTAAATCAAACGATTGGTTAAGGTAAATATCTTGCTAAATAACGATCATGGATTCATAAATTGACGAAATCTGACGCTCTACGTGATGTTAAAACTACAACATGCAAGACATAACCTCAACTCCTCAAACAGAAAAAATAAAGTTTCTATTCTTACCACTTGGCGACCAGGACAGTGATGTAATAGGGTAGTCGTGTGGGACACTAGTAAATAATGCTCTTCCATAAACATCCCAGACCTAAAAATACAGACAAAACAAGGATGCTATCGATCAAATCTAAAGTTCAGGCTTTTCTCCTTTTAAAGTGACTTGTATGTCGAAGTTTCTATTTGGAAACCATTGAAGAGTTTAATAATACCTCTTGTCCCTTTGAATAACGTATCGTCCTGTAGCCCAAATAGTGATAGCTGTTCCTTCTGCTTGATAATTACCTTCGTAATTATATCCTAAGTTACATAGCTGGGCGCGTCCCAATAATTCACACTTTTGGTACTGACGCCTAATAAAGTGTGGTAAAATGTTAGCGGTAGCTCACGCTATAGAGCATCTGTCCGGAAAAAAGCAAACGCAATGCCCAAAGAGGCATAATAGTGTAACAATAGTGTAATACTAAGAACACAAATTGGTTATAAAGATTTATAATTATCACAGTAAAGATTAGAGGGTGGTGATGTACAACATACCTTGTACCTACAGTCCTCTCCTCCGGATATTATAGTATTATTTACAGCATTCCAGTCAACTTTCAATATGATACCATCGTGCGCTCTCCACTTCAAAGGATATAAAATACACGATACATCGATAAAGAGTCGATTTCAACTCACTAAATGTCACGTACACATTCTTAATAAAAATTGCACTTGAGTATTTCTGATTGGAAGCAATGATCGAAAGATGTGTAAACGGGCTGATTTTTGGGAAGGAACGGTCTGCAAAATCCGGTAACTAGTCAAACCAGGGACAAGGTAGCAGAATGCTTTGTTATCAAATTAAAAAACAGAAGACATCCTATATTAGCACTGCATTTGACAAATAGGGAATTACAACATAAAGAAAGCACTTTCTGTAACATGAGTTTATGGACGTTTTGGAAATGACCAGAAATACCATGAATCTATCGCGCTTGTCCATAAAGTATATAAAGTATTGATACCTCATGATAACACCAAACAAGTGGGAAAATAATTCCATGTCACTGTTTACTATTTAATAAAACAACAGTCTGAGGATACAGACACAAGTAAAATAATGAAGTACACAGACTACATACGAATAGGAAATACAAATCAAGAGCTTAATGAACGATCAAAATTCTACTGGTAAAGAGTAATTTTGTCAGAGATCTCGGCCCAGTTATCTAGAGTAACAAAAAATAGCATACAGAATAAAGGGAATAGGATGGGGTATTTTCCATGAGCTGGGATGCTATCAGGAACATGAGGACTCATTGTAACTAGCTACTATGGATAGTCATTTTCTCTTTTGTTCTAATTGATCGGGAAGAAAATAAAGCAACACTGAGTATTGTTCTAGAGTTTTCCTTTAATTATTCTACGGAATGAGAGGTCCAGACAACTTCAATCTAGGCTTTAACAATTTAATGTTATTAGAAATGAGTGACTCTTTTTTGTTTCAAATATAACGGATCATCCAACAAACGAAACATAAAGAGTTTCAAACATAATGCAAACCAACTGGTGAAGGGCTGTAAATCGCCGTCGGACATTGCCTTCAAAATTTAAAGAAATGTCCGACGCCAGTACTGTCACACGCACCTTTCATAAATGCCCCTCAAATTTTGACCCTAAGTTCGAAAATGTCCGACACAAAAATTTTTCACTATTTACTGCCCTGTGGAGCCGAAAAACATATGGAAATTGCTTGAATAGTTATGGCAACAACATACTTGAAATGGTTTGGCACTTGGTTGAAGAGGCTTGATAACTAACGTTTTGCCATTTGTGTGTAGAATACTGTCAGAATTGGGACTCCAAGCCACCGAGTATACTGGAATACCTACATAATAGGAATAGGAATAGCGGCTGATGATTATACTCACTGTGCACTTCAAATAAGTGCATTGGGAGTCATCTTTTGCAACAAGTAACTAAGGTATGCTGACAATGAGCACACATCAAAAGTAACTAGCATTATGATGCTTGGTTCCTGAACTGAGCAACCTTACTTTTGCTTCATATTTCACAAGACAAGAGTTAACCTTTTACTTTAATTTTAAAAATAGATGGTAAGAAGTCTACTTTTGGGAAAATAGCAACCTTCTCCAAAAAAGCAATAAATAGACTTCAATCAAGCATACAATAAAATAAAGATCTTCCTAAACTCAAGTGTTAAATGTCAAAATAAACACTGTAGTACACAATTACAAGCAACATCATTCTCTGGCTTTTTTACTTGCCTTTAGCTTTAAAAGGAATTGATAACTGTAGCAACATTAGGCTTAGGCCAAATACATATTTTGAAATCTCAAAATCAAATCAACGTAAAGGTATATATTAGTTTACAATTTAACATACTACCTGTTCAAAATAAAAAATGATCAGACTTAAGTAAATGAGAATCAGAGAGGAAGTCAACAAGATTTATAACACTTTGGCCTACCATTTTGTATTTACAACCTGTAGTACAGTTATCTCTTCTCTAATGTTGTAACTAGGTTTTAGTAAACATGCACTTTCCTCACTCACCTGCACACTTACATGGGTCCTCATTTTCATATAAAATGGTTCAAATTTAGTCTCATTAAAATATCCACATAAAGATCACTTTAAACAAGGGCATTCATATTAGTTTGAAATTATAATACATTTAACAGGTAAAAGAATTGATACTTTAAGGGATTAAAGAATGCTTACCTAACGAGATTAAAGTCGACCTAAGCATTCCACTTCTTGACCAGATTTTCACTTGGCCATCTTCACCAGCTAAAAAATGTTAAATGCACTTAATAATATAGCAATACTGTAGCAGCAATTAAAGATTACTAATACATAAAATAAATATAATGCTTTCCTGCTAACAACTTCCACAAATCTACATTTAAACTAATAATACTTGACTTTACTAACACATGTGTGTTACTTATGTATAAAATAAAATGTTTCAAAAAACAGAGACAAGTAGTGAGCATTTGACATGTAGAGATAGAAAGTAACAACTATTTACATTATATTATTTTCAAACACGCAATGTGTTCAGAACTAGAATGCATGGCATTAAATACATGTGGAAAAACAAATACACTAAATTACAACATTTTTACCAAGACTGCATTACAACAAATATTAACAACATTTAAAAACAACTAAATAACAGTACATTATCTGAAAAAGCCTTATTTTTAGTAACTAAAAGCAACAAACAGGAGTTTGTGTAACATTGTTTCAAATAAATGGGGCAGTTCCAATACTGTGGTTAGTCATCAACTTTCAGTTTTAAGGTCATAGCTCAAATCTAGCTACTAGAAGTATCAAGAAGAGCATCTGACCTTAAATGCCCCTTATCTCTGCAAAGTCCTCACATGTGAGGCAACACCATCAAAGCCCTGAATTAACCTCCACATGGATTTTCCTGAGAAAAACTGACATTACATATACGTCTATTGTTTCAAATGTCTTACCAGTGGCTAAAGCAGAACCATCGTAACTCCACTTTCCTGCTAAAACAGCCCCCTTATGTGCTTCAACAGATTTTTCAATCCTTCCTGATCTGGATACAAGATGGAACTTACCTAGACAGAAAAAGCAAATGCAATGATACATAAAGCAAAATCTCAGAATAAAACCTTCATAATATATCATTGTGATATATATATCTGATTATGCCCAAAATCAGACATCTCTAACTGCATGTTGGTCCATAAGGGCAAGTTGTAAATGCTGTTTGTGAAAAAGCTGCTGCACAACTGATGACAGGATATCAAAATGCAAAGTTTCCTTCCAGTTTTCAACCGTGTTGGTTATATAGTACAAGTAATAACTGGCTAATATAAGATGTTTGTCTTGTTTAAATAGGAGGCAGTTAAGTTGGTTTTTATCACACCAAGTTAAAAAATTCCACCCATGTGCCATAAAAGGAGATACAATATCATTTCCAATGATGTCCTATACAGTGACCTGCAAATTGAACTCCCCCAACTCTGATCAGCAGAGCAAAGGTATATATTATGCGTAAAAAAGGTGTAATGTTATAAATTACTTCTATTGTTGGACAATCTCTGAAAGACAGACCTTAAATTATTTTAGAGTAGGCTCTCATGAATTAAAATTAATAAATTGATATCAAATTCTTTAGAGTCATTACTAACATACTAACCATCAGTAGAAGAAAGTGAAAATACTTCTGATTGCAACTGTTTTCTTCCGCCAACATTTTTAGGGAACCAATGAATATCCGTAGGAAAGATTTCTTGTGGTAAGGTTGTTACCTATACCAATGAAATAATACACATAAAAGCTATATTTGAGTTATTTAAATAAAATGGAAATGGCTAGTTGACATCATATTTTGATATCTGTATATTACTTCATACCTCAAATAACAAAATATGCATTAAAATGCGACTCAATACCATGGATAAATAATTGATTAGGTTATACCCTTTTCACATGCACACAAATTCAGACGGGCGTTCCGTCTACGCTGCCTCCGTTCCGTCTATGTCCTTTTCACATGAGCATAGTCATTTGCTCCGTTTCCTCCTTTATCACGCTGTGCAAGATCAGGTTACACAGAAATTTGGCTTTGAAAATGG
>JANTCA010078970.1:0-14752 GCA_024741275.1 Chironex yamaguchii
AGCATTACCACAATAGCTGCACAATGTAGAAGCTTACTGGGCTTGAATGTGAAATCCAGCACACAAAACTGTTGTGCCATTCTGACTCAGATATGTAGATGGGAGGGACATTTCAAGTCCTTTGTATCACAGGGCACAATCCAACATTCAAAGCAGGGAAATGTATTAATTCAATTTTATTTGTATTTGTTTTGGTAGGAACAATTTACGGACAAGACTGGGTACACAATTATGTTTGGTCCTGACAAATGTGGTGAAAGTAGTAAGGTAAGCCTATGTGATATTTTGTGTTTCAGCGTCTCTTAAAATCAGACCAACAGGCTTCTTGAAGAGCATTTCGTTACCTCTTTCTGTTCGAGGGTCAAGCTTAATTATTTTGTAAATAATCATAAAAGGATAACCTTGATAATTTTTATTTGTACAGTTAACAGTGCCCTGTTAGCCTTGCTCCATGTGCCTAAGTTAGAACTTGAGAACTCCTGTAGTATGAAATTAGAAAATGTTGCTAGAGGCTGTATGCACTTTTCTCAGAAAATGACTGTCTATCCAGAAATTTGCAATCTAAAACCCTGGCAGTTCCAAAATTTGCGGGTTGAATATTTTCCTGTCTAAACAGATGGCAAAGGCACAACTTGTGTACTTTTTGGTTTACCTGAATACTTCCTGTATTTGTTGATTTGTGGTCAGCAGACAACCCAGAGGACTTTTATTCTGCAGGTATTCCATTTGGAAACCTTTAAGCTGCCAACTATGAGTTTTAAGATGAAAGTTGCATCATTTTAAACACACAGGGTTATTTGTGTTAGTGTGTGTTCTGGCATGTCTTGCTCAAGCAATTATGTCCTGGCCTTGCTTATAATTCATCAGTCTTGAATCCAAATAGGAGACATCTTGCTTTCATTTTGTGCCTCAATGAATTTTATTGAGGCGCTTAGCGAATACAATGTCGAACTGCTGTGAAAGGGTCTTGTATTTGCAAAGTCGTTATCCTGTCCAACATATCTGTAGTATGACTACCACCTCACATACTGACAAGCATTGTGTAGATTATATTACTCTCTCTTTGCCAGAATAGGGAGTATACGGCTCTCTTCCAAAAGCAGAGATTGTGATATCTCCGTAAAAAATCACATTTAATTTTTCTAAATAAAGAAATATCGGAAATGTTGTTACCTACTTGTGACACAAAGTCCATTAGTTCACTGTTTATTTCACTTAAAATAAATTGTGGATATATATTTCATTGTTTGATTAGGCAGTAGTAGCACGGTTGGTAAGTAATCGTGAACAGGAGGGTCTTGGTTCAAGTCCAAGTGAATGGAATTTTCTTGTCATGGCCCTGAAAGTACTGTCGTTTGATCGTTTCCTTGCGTAATTGACATTGATCATTTAAGGTAGAGTAGGTCAGTACCATCTGCCCTGCTCAAGTGAAAGAATTTGTTAACAAAACGCCAGATTTTACGGTGTCTTATTGGCTGATTTTTGCTGGGTCATGTCACATCATCAGTACCCACAACGTCATCCTTTCTATGATTTTCAATTATGTAACGTTAATAAAAATAAATCAGAAATGGCAAAATAATCTCCTAACTTGTACAACAGAAAAGCAGCACAGCAAAGTTTATCTTCTATCCACGTGACTAGTGCCGAGAGCACTTACCATTTGCATGTTTGACCAGAGTTGATGTAAATAATAACTATGGCTGTTCTTTTTTTCAGTTACATTTTATATTCCGACATAAGAACCCAATGACGGGGAAATTTGAAGAAAAGCACGCAAAAAAACCAACTGGCGAGTTTTCTAAAATCTTTGATGACAAAAAGACTCACTTGGTGACACTTGTGGTTCGCCCTGATGGCTCATTCGATATTTTGGTTGATAAAACATCTGTGAATTCAGGGAATTTGTTGACTGATATGGATCCACCAGTTAATCCACCACAGGAAATCGACGATCCTAATGATAAGAAACCTGACGACTGGGACGAGAGAGAAAAGATACCTGACGCAAATGCAAAAAAGCCTGATGACTGGTAAGTTTTCTGTCTGATTGGCGAGTTATATAAGTCAAGGCGATTTTCAAGTTATGTAAGTCTTCGGTACGATCTGTCCCACCCTGTCTCGCCCTCTCCCCACTTATTGATTTTAAACATTTGTCCTTACCCGTCACTCCAAAACGCTCTTCTTACGCTATCAACTGAACCATTGGGCTTGGGTCATTCGCAATGTAACTTTCACGGCTTGTCACTTGTTTACCTAGCACTTCTACCAGTACACTTCAACGTCTTGGAATAAAAGCGATAAATTCTATTTCCCCTAATGCAACGAAAATCTGAAATTTCTCTCAGAAGGACGCAACTCTAAGAAGAGATCAATCATGACTCAAACCTCACAGTCCAACAGAAATGCTCAAGAGATTTAGAAGTCGGAGCTGTTTGTTTTGTATATCGTCAGTTTCTTACGCAGTATGAGCGTCTAGATTGCGAATTCTTACTTGGGCTGTCTGATTGTCGCCTACTAGTCATGAGATAGGATTGTATAAATAAAGCTAAGTGGGGTATCTACATCCGGACAAAGTTGCCAGAGAGCTAACGGCATGTGCTCTAATGTCAGTGATGTATCCATGTTAATGACAGCTGTTATTTAATTTTTAGGGATGAAGACGCACCAAAACAGATTCCTGATGCCAACGCCAAGAAACCAGAAGGTTGGCTTGACGATGCCCCAGAGTATGTTCCAGACCCCAATGCTAAGAAACCAGCGGATTGGTAGGGTTTTTTCAGATCTGAATTGATGTTTCTGTCGTAGGCCTATGGTAGTGTAATTCAGGAGCGTGAGAGAATGGACTGTTTTTAAGTGTCAGGTTTTGCTTCGTTTGGTATTTGTCTGTGAATTGCTGTGAATTCCACTGAGTAAAGCCACTATGGGAAAAAAGTAAATGTCCTATGTCACCAAATTTATCTTAGGCCGCATGACGGCGAAAGGGGAACGTTGCACCTTGAGTATGTGGATGACGCTGTATTTGGGTGGCCCCTTTCTGTGGTGTCAATGGTTGCAATATCTTTGTTGAGGTTCCCGTTTGTTATAGTCCAGTTGTTTAAAGGCACAAAGTAAGTTTTCAGAATTGAGGGGTATATACAGTGTGATATAATTGCTGCTAATCGTTGCACTATCGTAGTCTAGTAGATAACACAACGATCTTGCAAGCCGAGGGTAGTGAGGGTGAATCCCCTGTCCTTACAAGAAAAATTCCATCGGTGAGAAACGGAAGTCAGCACATGTTTATAGCTTACATCTCTGTAAATTTCCTAACCCGGGGACGGAAGTTAGATCTGCTCAATGATGAATGTGCTACTAAGATAATTGTTTAGTTTCACGTTTTTATTTGGTTTTTCCTTGTATTCTTAGGGATGACGAAGAAGATGGCGAATGGGAGGCACCACAGATTCAGAACCCTGCTTGTACAGATGTTGGTTGTGGGGAATGGAAACCACCTTTGATTGATAACCCCAACTACAAAGGAAAATGGACTCCACCGATGATTAATAATCCAAACTATAAGGTAAAAAGTTTTTCTTTCTCACTTTTAAACCTAAAGTATAATTCCTATCTGTCCGATCTGTTCGTCCGGTCTGTCCATGCATCTAATTGTTCATGCCAGTCACCTGTCTGTCAGTCTATCTGTCTGTCTCTATCCATCTATCTTCCCATCTGTCTGTCGTCTGTCTGCCCATCTGTCCATCTATCTGTCCATCTATCTGTCTGTCTGTCAGTCAGTCAGTCAACTTTTCAATCAACTAATTACCCTGTCATTGTTGATTTGGACAAAGAAGAAAGCTTGGCAGTTAATTTGACAAGAAACAGCACTAAGATCCAAAAAACTCTTCTTGACAAGATTTGGATATAACCTGGGACACTGATGTTGGTCTGCCATATTTTGGCGGAGCCAAATAAAGCCAGCCAGACAAATTGGAATAGAGGAATTGTTTACCAATGTTTAGAGAGAACGCCCATGGGTCAAAGAGTTTATCAGTGCTCGTCCTCATTTTATTGCTCACTTTGATTTACGGGTGCTTTGGATGCCTGTGTTTGGTTCAACTCATGCGCGCACTTAAGTCGTTTATAGACTTGACTCGGTCGACAGTGACACTCAGTCTAGGCGATCCATAGAAACGTTTACTCATAGAAAATCGCTTATTTCAGCTGTCAAGTACGTTTATAAGAGAATTGATTACCAAGGTTAGACTTTTTTTTTCTCATGCGTCCAATGTGGTCGTTTACCAAGGTGTACTAGATGTGCGACATTTTACTTGGTTGACATCAGTAGAATGAATTAGATATAAAGAAATATAGGAGCAGTCATTCTTGCTTAGAAATAATTGTATTTAATTCAAGGCATAAAGAGAGCGACGTTTGACTCGGGCCTGCGTCAGGTAACCTTGTTTTTTCGTACAATTTCTTGGAGTATATTCCAAGCACAACCTATTAAGAAGATTGTATCTTGCGTTTTCCCTTTCTGTTTCTTAAATAGGGTATCTGGAAGCCAAAGAGAATACCAAATCCTGATTTCTTTGAAGACAAAGAGCCTTTCAAAATGACACCTATCGTAAGTTGACCGCCTTAGCTACTGTCATTAGTTTCGCGCGCCTTGAGTTGTTTGCACGATTCGCTTGGGTGCAACAGTTTTACCGAGAGAGACAATTTATGCTTGAAAACCTGACAGGTATTTAGGAGCGGGGCCAGTGTATGCGCAGTAAAGTCTCCCGTTAGGAAAACGTAATGTTGGGGAATCCTTTAGAAGAGACAAGTCAGTGCAGATCTTTGCAGCATTTCTCTTGAGCTATCTTGTTTAAAAGAGGAATCTTTAGGTTTGCTGACGTGAGAATTTGATTCGAAGCGAATAACCATAATTTTTGCCTTCTGCTTTTCGATCGTAAGACCGTCCTGTCTACCTCTACACGGAACTTTGGTACATTGTTTTATTATGTATGTATTGTGTGTACAAACATGTTGATTGTAAGCGTACTATGTAAGAGATGTACAGCCAATAAATGACAAGGGGCAAATAACGTAAGCTTTCTCTTACCATGTTTGAGTAAATGCTTGACTTAATAGGAAAGGCTGTCAATTTGCGGTCGCAACGCCCTGCTTCCAAGCTCATTTTGTCTAGAATTAACCCGCGACCACCCTGTCTTTACCTATCTGGAACTTGCACAAACGACAAGTAATGGATACCCTCTGTGTTAAGCAGCGCGTTATTGGTAAGCGAACTCGTCAGTTGTTGGGCAAGCAATTGCGCGCATGGATGATCACGGTTTAGTGGCAGAATCCTCCAATTTCTGTGAGGCAATTAAGCCAAGCGCAGTAAAGTAAGGGGCTAATTGTATGAACCGGACTGAGCCGGCTTTCCTTTACTGAGGTTAATGAGTGACTACATGGGAGATTTGATTGCCCAAGCTGGCCCGAGTAAAGCTCGGCGGTAAGCAATTCTCAGCCTTTTCCCGGGGCCATCTCGCTTTCATGTCAATTACATGAGAACAACTTCCAAAGTTCGGCGGGCTTTGCAGGGCCAGCGTGGTAGGTGATAGACGAGATCCCGGTTGACCGGGCCAGCCCGTTTTTCATTTACTCGAATGCTTACTTATAATAGATAGGGCTATTAACACCGGTATCTTGGATAAAAATGTTCATCCCGACTAACCGGGCTAGCCCGCTACATATAAACTACCCTTCAGGCATTAAGGTTGCAGTCTTGTGTTCGAAGCTAATTTCGCTTATCGCTCTAACTCTGGCTTTGTATGCAAGACTTGTTTTTTATTTATGTTTGGCCGTGAAATAGTCAATTTGATTTCAAAAAGTAGCGGCGCTCACAGCTGTCTTAACAATTCAGAAAAGCTGTGTTTGATAAATTATCTTTCTGTTCTTTGTAGGGCGCACTTGGATTTGAACTCTGGTCAATGACTTCAGATATCCTTTTTGATAATATCATTTTAACAAGCGACCAAGCTGTTGTTGATCAATGGACCGCAGACACGTACGTACTCAAGTTTTTGTGTATTCGTAAATTCAGTAATCGTGCCTTTGTTTTGTTTGTATCGTTTCATTAAGCGCAAGGCGCTATTACCTTGGATATAGTGTCTGTGGATCTGTTTATAGCACAATGGAGTCAATTCCTCGACAAGCAGTGATCCCAGTTGAATGTACTAGATCCATAATTATTAACGGGGTCTAAAGAGATGTGGAGCGAAACGGGAATATGGATTATAATGGTATATGATGGGGGAGACGAGCGGTATTGGTTTTTTTGCCTACAAGACATCCATTCATCACCGTTTGGATGAATTCCATATAAATTCGACATGGTGGTCTTGTGTTAAGAACAGAAATTAAGGTAAGATAAGTTTAGGCAGGTCGTATGTTACAAATAGTTTTAAGATCAAATGTTTAGTACTGCGCATCATCGTATAATACTGTTCTCATGTCAATATTCTCGTTTTTATGGCAGGTGGGATTTAAAACGCACTAAAGAATTCGAGACACTGTCAAGTAGTGAGGTAGGGCATTTACACGTTCATCGATGACACAAAGTTTTGTTTCTATGCTACAAAAGTGTTGCATAATTTCAAATTATTCTGAATGGCATGATGTTTCGTAAGGAAAAGTATCTATAGGTAGGAGTATGCAATGACGTTTCATGGCTGTTGAGTTACTGGGTCCTGGTTTTGTGCGATGGTGGCAGAAGGGATGATGGGGTAATGCGGGATGCAGTAGGATATGTAAGGGTATTAAGTCATTAGGAAGGGGATGGGCAATTTAGGGGGCTCGTCATAAATGATGTACCAACAGTGGTGATAATATGGAGTTGGGAAAGTCGAAAGAATTTCAATCATATACATGTACAGGGCCACGAACTGTGTTCCTTGGATTTGATTTTGCAGGAGAGGACCCCACCTGTTCCTCTCCCAGCTCTCCTTCATTCTAGTCCTGGATTGGGACGAGACAATGGTGGAGTTGTTGCCCCGATGGTAAAGGATGGACGACGATTCATCGTGGGTCCTCGTATTTATCTTTAGCTCCCGTTGTCCTTGCAGGCCCCTCTTTAAAGCGAGCACATGCGAGTACCCTGATTACGTGTTGTGGTATGTGTTCTTTCATGTCGTGCAAGTCCAGCTTTGCAGTGTGCCACCAGCCATAGTGACAGACAACCTAAGCTTCTGCTCCATGTACATTTGTAAACTTTAGGCTAGAATATAGTATATTGAATTGCTCTTATCGTGCTCTTTCAAAGGTTATGATCGTAGTAAGGCACATTCGCATATACACATATTTACATATACATACAGTGTACATATACTTTGGACCTTCATGTGTTTTGTAGTAGACAGTGTGGGGTGGACTCAAGTTCAGAGAGACGTGTCTAGCTTCGACCAACTTGAGGCCCTTACATATTTTCGTCTGGAAATTAATAACAGTTCTTTGCCAGCCATTTGCAATGTCACGTGTCCGTGTACTAGCCAGCCCGAACGAATATTGGATTGCGGTCACAAATAATCATTCCTGAGTATTGTTGTTTGCGGATGACAGCAATTGTAACTAATACTAAGTATGACCATCGTTATAAAACCCACAATTTGGTAACATTGGTTGTCGAAGTAAGAAAGTTAAAACTGTATAACCCTACCCAGTGCAATTCTAAGGCCTATTTAACCCTTTCGCCATCACACTACGGCCTGGAAGTAGCTGCAGCTATGGTTGAATTCACAGCAATTCAAAGTGAAATAGTAAGTCGTCTTAGCTTGATAGCAGGTTACAGTGTTTGTGACATTACAGTTGTATTTTGTGTCTGTAATCCCTAAGGTTACCTCCGGTTGTCACGGTTCCTACTTGAAACATAGTTGTATTACTACTTGTAAGCCGTAGACATGACTGACATTCAGTTTTAATGTAAAAATTAGATAAAGCTTATTGCGTATGTTGACTTTGTTTTGATTTAAATTGTAACATTAGAGTCTCCTTCGTGTCTTCTGAGTTGCAAAGAAGTGATGTCCATTAAACGCAAGCATATCCCATTCTAGCTAGGAGGTATCAATTGCTATGATATTGCTCAATCCCTATAATTGTATACGTAGTCTCGTTTTTATTATCCGGCTGGCGCAGCCCATGAATAATGGACGTTATGTTAGTCTGCGTATATTCATGTTTATGTGATAAAGGCCTCGAATTATGCACCGTAAGTACTCACTAGTGAGTCACACATAATACATGATTTGCAGTCCCTGACGAGTTCTGTAGCATGTCTGTCCAGTGTAGCATCATCGGCTTTTGAGGGATATTGACGTGGGTGTAATTGCAGTCCAGAAGCAATCTATCTGATATTCCCGTATGTCCGGCATGGTAACCATCAGCAGCACGCTAGTCCTTGCTTTTATGCTAAGTGAGGGGTGGTTTTCTGATGCACTTTTATAAATACTGCGATGTTCGGTAACGAGGGAATAAACTCGTTCAACGAGGGCCCGTTGTGTGTACATTTAGGATTCTTTTCAGTTTTCTGAAACCCCGCGTTTCTCTTTTATTGAAAGCAAGCAGTTTGTTAAACACAGATCGCGCCTTCCATCGCTCACATTAGACATTTCCTATGACTTATTTTTTAATTCATTTCTTTATTCATTCATTTATTTATTTATTCACTCCTTTATTCGTGCATTCTTTGTTTCATTAACCCGTAACATCTTCGTACAAGTATTCGGTTTTTCATATCAAGATTACTTGGCAGATCCAAACATACCATTTCCCAGAGTTTCTTTCTCCAACGATGTCCTGACAGGTTCAGTGGTTATTGTAAACCGTTCAAGCATTCTTAAAATTCCTTACATTATATTTCATTTCTGGTATAGTTTTTACGACATCTACAAACCGCTACATTGAAATGATATTTTGACAAGAAGGTAATCACAGAATTTGAGTAACCGGAATTGCGGGCTGTTCATGGCTCGAAGTTGCGTACACGTGAGTCTATTCCAGAATTGTTGTTAGTTAGGTCAAGCTGGCTTATGGTTGTTGACGTTTTATATGAAGGAAAGTAATGTGGTCAAGTTTTGTCCTTTGTACTTAGCAAAGTTGAGTTGGAATGATCGAGGTTTTGGGGTTATGGAGACTTTGCGAGTCAATTGGACTGAACAAAGTCTATTTGGAGTAGGCGGCAAATGGAAGATTTGGGAATATAGACACAGGGACAGAAAAGGAGATGCCTAGTGTTAGCTACGATAAAAAGGGGATTAGATAGAAGAGAAAGAATAGAAAAGAAGAGAGTGCTATGGAGTGATAATATCATTGATTTGACAGGAAGTGCTGAAGCAACCAGGAAATATGCCTGAACTATCTGTGCCCAGTAAGAAGGAGCTTATTAAACGAGTTACTTCCGACACTTGACATAACCGTTTTTGCATCAACCTGTTATCACCTCTACTTTTCTTAATTAAATTTATCCCAGTTGATGATGGGGACCTGCCTAGTTGTCCCCGAAGCCTCCCTCCGCTCTCTAACCCCACAACGTTCGCATCTCATTGGCTACTTACACCATTACTCCTTTTCATCTTGCTTTTAAAGTTAGTGATGTTAGTTTGTTATTTTCTCTGCCTGTCTGCCCCATCCTTTCGTGCATCCCTAGAGATCACTTCTGGATTGGTGGTATTGTTCCCATAGATACTGACCTTGTACATTTTTTACGCAGGGTGGCGTATGGAATCAACTAATGGAAGCAACACACGAGCGCCCATGGCTTTGGATTCTTTATGCTGCTGTTGTGTTCCTTCCGTTTGTTCTCATTGCCGCATTCTGCTTTCCAAGTAAAAAGGTAATTTACATATGTCAGTTTAACATTTTTATTGGCTATTCAGTCCTCGGAAATCAGTCGCCTTTAGCAAGTGCGGCGGCAAAAAATGCTGAATGATTTTTCAGGCACATCTGAAAGTCCTACAGTCCAAACAGAACAAAAAATGACAGTTTTGGTCTTTGGTAGCGAATGTTACAAACCATTTGGACGCAATTTTAGCAATTAAACAAATTTCTCTGGCTTTGAGCTTGCCCTACAATGAGTAACTATTTAAGTGCCCACACTTAAAATGAAAACGCTTTAAATGCTATTCACATCTGTTTATCTGACGAATACATCCCTTGCACAATCTTCTTAAGAAGCCGCTTGCAACGAACAGGGTATTTCGTCCATTTGCCTAAAATGCCATCGGAAAACCAAAATTCCCGACGAGGTTCTCGCTCATGGCGGCAATTTTGTGCTGCCGAAAATTTTGATGGATGCCGAGGGCTGGCTATTAGCTGCAGCTCATCGAATTAACGGTAAAAGTTCTGTTAAGCCTCCAAGGGATACATCAACCTCTGGAGACTAGGGAAAGGGAGCAAGTATGGGGGAAAAGAGAGTCGGAGATGGTTTGGAAAAGTTAGCCTTTGGAAACACATTGTAAGATTAAAGATAAGCTAGAGGATGGGTTGATTATTTAAAGGAAGTATTCAGCTTATCTCTATGACGAGCGCAGCGTGAGAGACATAACCTAGACAAGAACTCTGACGTATATGAAATTCTAAATGATCGTTGCCAAAAATATTTGCTTTTGCTTTTACGTCGTCTCGGGTATGTGAGGTCTAAAGAAAGGTTTGGCAACTAGACACTAGTGAGCCTCAGTTGCAAATTATTTTGTGACGTCATTTGAGTATTCAGAAAACTCGGAAATCCCAACCTTTGGCTTAGTAAAGGTTTGTGCTGTCCAAGGACTTCCAGTGCTTCATTTGCACTATTGATATTTCAGTTGGTCCATTGATTTTTTCAATTGCTAAATTTAGCCCGATGACTCTTCATGTTTTTGTGAATTCCTTGTTTTCACGTTATTTAGTTTGACTTTCACGCGCCTTTAAATGCTTGCTCCAGAAATTGGAAACACTTTTATTTGATAGAAATGGTATACACTTTTTTCGTATCTCATCTTATTTCATAGGATAAGACTGCTGAAAGAAAGAAGACCGACGAACCCACCCCGGATGATGAGCCTGAAAGTAAGGAAGAAGGCAAAGAGGACGAAGAACAAGCTGGGGAAAGCAAAGACGATGCTGAAGAGGTGTGTATATGAAGTATTGAATGGAGTGCATTCCCGCACATTGATCTAGCGATACTGGCCTTGCCTTTTAAGCGACAGATCGGACACGGCTTCCAGCTAGAGGGTACAGTGGCTCATTGACCCTCACTGAATTCCTCGGGGAACGACGGTACGAACTCAGCATGGGAATTTTTATGTTGCTCAGCCGTGACATCGAAAGCATGCTGAAATTTTTCGGCACCCCACTCACCCATTGGTCCCTCGACATAAGTGGAATGTATATAATCAAATGCATATGGTACTGACTTGGTATCTGACGGATCCTTGTCGTCAGCAACTATTAGATTCTGTCTAATCACGTGTCGCCGTTCATACTCGTGCCACGTCTGTCCTGACATCCACGTCGATTCTTATGATAAGTAGTAGAAGTGTGTAGGTTGTCCCTCTCAATCTTTCCCTTCTCCGAGCTACCTACCAGCACTTCTTGGTAGATGTACAGGAGCTGGGCTTTATGCATATGAGCGTGTGGTGTGTTATCTTGGTTGCTCACTTTATCGAGTCTCCGTTTTTAGGAGAAAAAAGAGGGCAATGAAGAAGAGGAAGAAGCAGAGGAGGATAGTAATAAAAACGAGGAAGAAACCAAAGAGGAAGAAGGGAACCAGGTAATTGATTTTATTTGTAAATCCAGCATTAGATTAAATTATGTTCTCGGAGGACGTTACTTTAACTGGTGGGAAGAGGTTATCTCTACTGCTGGAAGATGTTATCTTTTTTGCTTGGAGGAGGCTAACTTCACTGCTATAAGGAGGCTATCTTCACTGCAGGAAGGAAGCTATCTTTTCTGCTGGGATGAGGTTATCTTTACTGCCGCGAAAAGGTTATTTTTCTGCTGGGAAGGGTTTATCTTTTCTGATAGGAAGAGGTTATCTTTACTGCGGGGAGCAAGCTATCTTTCCTCTGGTGTCTTTATGTCTGTTTGTTCGTTTGTTTGCTTAATAGTTATCAGGATTGAGCAAAACATACTAACATACTGATTTGATTTTCACAAATTTGGTGGAATGCTAGAGCTTGGCCGGAAATTTCGGTGCTGGTCTGCATTACCGTCTGGCTTCTGAAACCACAAATATCACCAGTGACCTCATTTCAATATTACAAAAAACTATCAAAGAAGCTCCAACGGAGAAATCCGGCACTCCTGTATTTTTAAGAAATATTCATGAAACCAAAATTATTGATGAACTCCTCAAGAAGACCATGACTGCAGTTAGTGCAACTCACTTTGACATTTGGGAACCCTACCTGACCCCATGCGCTTGTATAAGGTTTGCGCTGCCCCAGTGCTTCCAGTGTTGTAATATGTTCATTAAGGGCACAAGGTGCTCCAGGAACCCCTTGGGCAGAAGTGTAAGAATTCTGATGACAACTTTAGGATAATTAATGTTCTTTATGCAGTTTTCTTACATTTGAGAACATTATCTAATAGTCTATGCAAGTGTATAGATTTGTGTATGATGCTATGTTGGCTTTGAAGACTTGAGATGTACTGTATCTCTGCCTTGCTGTCTTTGGTTTGGGTTTGTAACAAAATTTCTGTGAAGTTGTATGTGGTCCATACCCGTCAAGTGTTGTGCAGCTGGTCCTTGCACGTCGTTCTATGTAGTCCGTTCTATGCTGTCAGTCCTGTGAGATTCCAATCCTCTCGTTTGTATTTCAGTCTCCGTCCATACTAGTTTATTACACTCTCCGCCCTTCGCGCCTGCTTGCTTAGGCCCTAACAACTTCGCCCTTACAGCACAATCCATCGAGTCCTGTAGAGTCCATCCAGTCCTGTCATAGTCCAGACCAGTGCAATCTTTGCGGCTAATGCTGATGGAAGAGTGCTGGTACCTTAGTGCAGTCCAGTCAGTCTGAATTTAAGTGTTATTCAGGCAGGTATTCAGTACCATGTAAATGATGATTTGCTTTGCCTCGCAATGCCTCACAATGCCTCACAGTGTAATCAGTTGCACTAACTTAACTCCATTTACCGATTCTATTTAGGAGAAAGATGCCAAGGGAGATACAGAGGAGACAAAGGTTAGTAAGCACTTCATTGTTGTCCACAGTTGACGAAAACATTCAAACCCACTCTCTCATTTCTGTATATTAGGCTTAAACATGGATACCTTTGTAAAGTATATGCGGCGTGGTACCCTTCAAGCATCAGAATGTATTTTAAATTACGAAGGTAACTTTGCAAACAACGCGTCGATGGGTTAATTGTCATTCATTTTCTCTTTATTCCAGACAATTTTATTCAAGATCCTTACAGAACTGTCTAATTGTTTAGACTGAAGGTTCTTTGCTAGCTCTTTCGCAAGTTTGTGGTAATTGGAGAATATTTCGTATTATGTCCTCCGATAGTGACCAGCAAATCTTGTTCCGCGATGGTTATTGATCTTGTACCGGGACCTGTTTGCCACAGACATGGTGGTTTGTTCTTCAATCTAAGTTATGTTGAATTTATTTTGTATGTTGATTTTCTTATCAAATAATTTTGATATTGTTATCAATGCATCAGATTATAATATGTTTATTTGTGTTGATCTTTTAGACTGAGGAACGGGATGATGCTCCACTAGACGCTTCACCCCGGTAAGTCGACCTTCATGTTGTAAACACTTTCTTTTGATGACATGATAACATTTTTGTTTGTCACTCTTTGGTTCATGGCCGCCCATCTTCTCTCATCTCGGCCTATTTTTCCATCAAATTTAAGGACATTTATATAGTTATTGTCTCAGTAGGAAACGTGTTTGAGTACAATAATCATTTATTAATTCATCGATTCCTTCATTTATTTCTCCATTCAGTCGTCTCTTCTTTTCTTTCTTCATTCTTACAAGCATGCAGGCATGCATGCATTACCTTCGCCATGCGGTTGTTTTTGCCAGGGTTTGTCTGTCTGTCTGTCCGGCTGGCTGTCTGGCTGTTCGTCAGGCAAGATAACTCAAACACGTATTGATGGATTTTGATGACATTTTCATAGTGTCCGACCTGGGATAAGGAACTAATGATTAAATTTTGGAGGTAATCGGGGTCAAATCCCGGATTCTGGATATCGGTAAGGATACCTTCATAAAACTACGGGTAGTGCGGACGTCTTCATGGAGATAACCTGTTACCATATTTGGTAATATCTTCATGAAACCACAGCTAGTAAGGAAAATGGATAAAACCTCTTTTAACCTGACGTCTATCGCTCCAAGTCAGTTGCATTTTGATGTTGACTTGGCGTAGGTTTGCGCTCTCGGAGTGATTCTAGTCTGTTTATACGCCTATTTTTCATTGGTCTATCATCAATTCATTTTTCCTGTAAGCTTTTCCTGCATCCGTTATGTAACTTATTCATTTGTTTTTGAATTAGCTCCATGATACCTACACGGGTCGGACGGATAGATCGATATATATATGTATATCAGATTCAGGGTTACCAGTTCGAACCCGGTCGGCTCCCACTTAGTGCAGCTATTGTGGTAATGCTCCACCCTTGACGAAAATATGAATAGCACTGTGTCTGTTGAAGTATTATATATGTATAGATAGATAGATAGATAGATAGATAGATAGATAGATAGATAGATAGATAGATAGATAGATAGATAGAT
>JANTCA010078992.1:0-14748 GCA_024741275.1 Chironex yamaguchii
CAAACACAAAACTTGCAAATCTTATTTTGTTCTCACTCAAACACCAAACACATAACTTCCAAATCTTGTCTCATTTTTACTCAAACACCAAACACAAAAACTGCAAATCTTATTTTGTTCTCACTCAAACACCAAACACATAACTTCCAAATCTTATCTCATTTTCACTCAAACACCAAACACAAAACCTGCAAATCTTACCTCATTTTTACTTTTAGTTCTGAAAAAATTTCGACTCGGAAGAATATATGGACATAACATTTTTTTCCGGAAAGAATCGAACTTTCCAATGTTAACTTTGTACACGTCGGTTAACAAATCTGTGGATATTGTCGTGTGTCAAATCCTTGACATGAGAATCCGCATATTTTAGCAGAGGCTAATCTCTTTGAGTTCTCAGAAAGTGACTTGATTCTGCCTCTTCATCACATTCTTTCAGTTCAGTCTGGCGCATGACTAAAGCCTTGTGGGTCAAAATTCTCGGATGAATAGAGTTTTTCTTCAAAAGGGTGGTAAAATTAGAACTTTTAAATTCTATTCTTTGCTCAAGTTCACGTTCTGTGATAAATTACATGTAATTGACTTATCAAAAAGATCTTTTAGCTTACAGTAACTGAGATCAACATAAAATGGTTATTCCATTCTATCGCCAATGTGCCTATATCTGTCAGGAAAATGCAAGAAAAGAGTGATCCGGTTCTGTTTAAGATCATCGTTTGGTAAGTGGAATGGAATTCCTTTTTGAAGGAAAGGAAATTGATATCGGATGTCATCTTTCTCCACTGGTTATTTTGTTTCAATTTTACGGTCATATCATACGCTTAAGCTTAATAGCATAATCTCCGATTAACTGTTTAACATAAAATCGAATGAGACCTCATCTTTGTTGCTATGACACCATAAGCTAGAAAATCTAGCAAGAGATAGTGTTAAACTTATCTGAATACTAAAATTTCCAAGTTTGTTCTATTGGGTGTTGAGATTCCCAGACATTTCCACGTATCCACAACAAGACTAATCCAAATGATAATGGGGGTAGGAATGATTCATTTATTTGTAATATTTCACATTGTCTTTGAATTTGCTACAAAATTTAAGCATTTTCGCATAGTTTACAGAATGTTTTCGTAACAGTCTTGTTATAGGCTTTTATCTGGCCTAGTTTTAGCAAGCTAAAAATCATCATCATCATCAGGGTATATATCTCTCCCCACGGAGGAACCCCTCTCTATATTACAACCACAGCTTCTTGTTTTTTGGTAGTCCTGGACCATGTTGGCCCAATGTAGTGGAGTAAAAATATTATATCAAAATTTCATTCAAGGACATAGTTTTTTTAAGACCTGCATTACATTTAGCCTATAGCAGTAACATTTTATCATGTCTTGGTCAGATCTTAGTATCCAATTAATTCCAGCTTCACATAATTGAACTCACCAGACATTGCAGTTGCATCAGAGTACAGTGCGCGTAGAAAACCACGCTAATTTTATTCGTCTGCTAAATGGTCGTCAACCATTCCAAAGTTAACAACGTTTTCACAAATGCATGCCTCAGAACTCAAGCACAACAAAACCAAACAAATAACTTACTTTTACTTTGTAATTATAAACAATAGTCGTATAAGATTTACTCTCCTCAACTCTTTCTGGTTTTGTTTTCTTTACTCTTTCAATGAGGATTTCTGCGATAATTTCTGCTATTTTGTGTCTGATAATAATCCTGCGGTTACTTCTCACATAGCTAACATAGATTTTAAAATAAGCAGTCCTCTTAAATTTTGGTACACAATTTATTTTCCAAATGGAATAAAAAACAGTGATTCCAGGGTACGTAAGAACAATAAACACAGTTTCCAACTCAACAAGTTGGTTGGGAACTGGTTACGAACTAATTTTCTTATTTTGCAGCTTTCATAACTTTGCTGGCATAAAATTCAGTTTTATCAAAGCTTTTATTGCATTTTTATATCTGCTTTCAAACAGAATATGGTTTCAATGTATATGTTCTTCTGGTGTGAGAAAATTTATGCTTCCAACGATTTCTTAAGCAGGCAGCTTGCAGATTGCACAGAAGGAAATGTCAAGCTCTGTATTGTTGAAAAGCTATCGTTTTCCTTCCTACTATTTCGTATAGAAAACTATTGTTTCCTCTCCAAAAAGCTTGAAAAAAGATTATAGTGCTAGATATGGCTGGCTTATCTCTTCTACCAATATATAGTAAAAGAGAAGCCGCAATCTTTGGGATGTCATAAGTAGCAATGAGCCATGGCCTAACGTAAGATTGCATACTCTGCTAATGGAGAAAAAGAGACCAAAAGGCACCGGCCAAAATAAGTTTGCATCTTGACAACACACAGTTGCCGATTGTTATGAGTTTAGAAACGGCAAAGGAGATGTGAGAGGCTTTACTTGACCAATGCGAACAGAAGTCGAACATTATCTTTTACAAGAGGAAATACTGCGATGAGAAGATGAAAGAGGGAAACGATATGCTTGGCCATGTTAACAAGCACAGGGAAACAGTGGAACAGTTAGCTTCAGTCGGAGTTAACGTCAGCGAAGAAGAACAAGTGTGGAAGTTGCTCCTTAGTTTGACTGACTGACACGAGCATTTAGTTAACACCTTGGAGTTGAGGAAAAATTCATCCCTGCAGGCTTAATGACAATGCCTGATTATGGAGAACGAAGGCAGAAAGAACTGACACCCTATTTACATCAAAAAAAGGACGGATGTCAAAATCATACTTCACGTCTCCACAGCAATGTGACCTGCATAGATCACATACGAAATGTTTCCAGTGTGGATAATTGGAACATATAGCTAAAGACTGTGGGAGTGGTGACAACACGCAATTGCAACAGTCCGCAAAATTTGCATCCCTGCACGATGCTTCATTTTTCAATACTCATGCTTTCATAGCAACTATGTTTTTGACGGACACCAAGTAATAAGGAGTCTTAGTATATAGATTCTGAAGCATCGCAGCACATGTTTTGTGGTAAAGATTTTATATGTTAGTTATAAGTGGCTGTAGGTTGAAGAGAAAGTAAAACTAGCCAATTATGAAATTGTATTAGAAGTAGTAATTGACAATGTAAAATAGTATGATGCGCAGTTAAAATAAACATTGGTATTCGAGGATGTTTTACATGTGCCAAGGCTAGGACAAAATTCGGTGTTGGTAAAGCGCATAGCAATGGCAGGTTATCAAGTTAAGTTTTCAGGTGATAAATGTTCCATAAGTAATCTCGCAAGTAGTCGGAAGCCATTTTCAAAAGCTGGAGTACCAAAAGCAGCCGAGGTTTTAGAGCTGATTCACAGTGTTGTTTGTGGCTCAATGAAGCATGCCTCATTTGGTGGAATTCGGTATTTTGTTACGTTTATAGACGACTATTCATGTTTTACACCAGCACATGTTATGCATAGGAAGTCGGGCCTGTTTGCTAACTACAAGGACCTTGTTGCAAAAGCTGAAAAGAAAAGAGGCGATTAAGTCAAAACCCCTCTTTCTGACAATGGAGGTGAGTGCGTCAGAGAGAAAATGTTGCAATACATGCGACAAAAAGGCATTTATCACCAGTTTACTGTTCCTTATACCCCACAACAAACTGGTGTAGCTGAAAGGAAAAACAGGGATATTGTAGAATCCATACGTGCTAGTTACACTTTGCCAGACTCTTGTACACCTTCTAGACAGTTTTTGTATTAAACGTACCTTTCACTGCTGTTGTACCCTATGAAGCCTTTTCTGGGACAAGGCCAAGTGTAAGCCATTTTTGGACCTTTGAGTGTGACTGATTTATTCACGTACAGAAAGAAAAGAGGGCCAAATGGGAGCCTAGAAGTATTAAAAGTGATTTTATGGGCTATGATCAGCAACAAAAAGCTATCGGGTCTTTACCCCTAAGCAGTATCATAGCGTGACTTTCATTAGTGGGTATTCTTGGGAGTGGGAGTGGATGAGGTTAGGATGAATTTGGGGGCCTGCAGCTACGGAATAGGGTATTGCAGCGTAAGGTGGCAGGACTGATTATAAAGAGGGCATAATTTTAATTTCGGATTGCACATTTTCTGTACTCGTTTTTATAATCCGTAAGCACATTCTTACCCTTTACTTTTGCTTGGTGTCATCCAGATGGACGAGATTCACTGCATATTCGTGACATATCCCAGTTCAAATGGGAACAGTTTTGCAGCAGTCTAATATTTTTCTCAGATTCGTCCTGCCTCACAACGTAAACACTGTTTAATCTAAATTATTTACTAAATAAATGTCTGTAAACAAAGTCTCAGGCTTGTTTGATCATTGTTTGAGAAGATATAGTTATAAGGAATACGATTGCAAATTTTTCTCCTTTTATAACAGAAATTCTGACTTAGTTCGTAATTTGAAGTTTTCTCTCTGAAAAAGTCCAGGTTATTTTTTGAATACCTTGAATACACTACACCCCGACACTACAACATTGCCAGGCATGCCTTGAAAAACTAGCTTGGAAGTGGTTCAGACACAGTAAACAGAAACACGAAAGCCTCTGCAGATCTATGAGGCTTATTTTGAATCAGTTTCGAGCAACCTGTGCCTTAAAAATTACAAAAGTGATGAAAAAAGGCGTGTGAAGTTTGAGTTATCATAATCAACTTATAAACAATGATCTAAACAAGACTGCCCAGTGGCCTATTATGAGGATGAAAGCTGAACATTTTCAGCTTATTTTCCCACTGTTTCACTCGTTGAAACATGTTGAGCAAATTATGTAAAAAAATCTCCACTCCGATTGGTTAAGTCGAGTAGGGAGGGATTAGCCACTTATGTCATGATGTTGATGCATATCAAAAGGAAATGGAAATGACAATGGCCTTCTCCTTCACAGAATCCCTATCATATTTTAATGAAAGAAAATTCTTTCCAAACGCAAATATTCATGGCTGACTTGTGACAGAAGTTCATGGAAAATATTTTTTTAAATATTTGCCGAGGTTTGAAGAAATTTCATTTCTAAAATTTATGACTTACGAGTAAACATTTAGTCGAGACAAATAGCATTATAATTGAAAAATATGATTTCCCTAAAGTCCCTGGGAATTCACTGACTACCGTGCATACCTGGATTGCAAGATTGTAGATCAGTTTGACATTGATCAGAAGTAGATCAGAAGATCACTCTAATGAAGGGAATGAAGAAAGTAAAAAGGATGTAGCTGCATGTGCAGAAGAAAAGCAAGATGACGATACACCAAATGTGACAGTAAGTTATGAATCCATTCAACTCCTCAATTTCAAATCCTCTAGACGTATATGGAGATGACTTGGACAGTGACGTGATAGGGGATGTTCTTTCAGTGAATAGTATAAGTAGTAGAGAGTCTATAAGGTAGTAGTAGAAAGTCCTATAAAGAAGCATGAGAAGGTGAAGAAAATGAGCAGTGGAGATCAGCAATGTCAAGTGAGTATGAGTGACTGACTGGAAATGAGACATGGGAACTTGTAAAGTTCCCAAGCATCATACAGCTGTTGGAAGCAAATGCGTGTACAAGGTGAAACATGAAGAAGATGGGTCTGTCGGTAGTTTAAAGCTAGTAGCACAAGGTTATTCGCAACAACCAGGAGTGGACTATGGTGAGACCTTTTCTCCTGTGGTGCACCTCTATCAGGACAATTCTAGCCATTAGCAATGAACTAGATCCCCATTTACATCAGATGGACTTACAAACAACCTTCCTTCAAGGTGAACTAACAGAAGAGATTTATATATAGCAGCCAAAAAGTTTTGCTCAAAAAGGGAAAGAGGGCCATGTCTGTCTATTAAAGAAAAACATTTATGAGTTAAAGCAGGCCTCCAGTTGTTGGTTTCATTCCATGGACACATTCTTACAAAATGTAGGATATCTTAAATGTGATGCTAATGGTTGTGTTTATGTGAAAGCAGTGAGAGAAGAGTTTATCATACTATCACTATATGTGGACGACTTGCTCTTAGCTTCAAGCAGTTTGAAAGTTCTTAAAGGTGAGAGAAAGATTTTTATGGATAGATTCAAAATGATAGATCTTGGTCGAGGTAAAGTTTTGTCTAGGAATAAAAATTCGTCATGAAAGAAGAGGGGCGATATGGCCTTCCCAAGATGCCTATCTAAAAAATCTTTTAAAGAAGTTTATATTGGCAGACTGTAAATCGGTTAATACTCCAATGGAGCACATGAAGTATGAAGGAGAGTCAGTACGTATTAAGGACTATCAAGCAGCATAACATATGCAGTACCTGCTCTCTCGACTACTGAAGCAGAGTATTGTGCTGCAATTGCTGCTTCACAAGAGGCCATTTGGCCTAGGAATCTATTAGTGAATCTAGAGTTTCGACAACAGCATGCTTTGGTAATACATGACGACAACCAGAGTTGTATATTGTTATCAAGGAACCCTAGGTTCCATGGAAGATCTAAACACATCGACATAAAACATCACTACATTCACGATGTTATTAGTTCTGATTAAATTGATCTTGTTTATTGTACGACTAAGGACATGATTGCCGATATTCTGATTAAGGCATTACCTAAGGAAGAATTCGAAAGACTCAAAAATCTTCTTGGTGTTCACATTTGTAATAATCAATAAGTAACTTGATGATATCCAATTTACGCCAATCATCCGCATCCTCCCGTTATATTATAATTACGTGATTAGTGTGAGAACGAGGCTGTAATTATACTGTATATATATTGTGTTCTTTGATTGATGCAGTCGTGTTTCACGTGTTCGTAATGCGTTCTTTTTAAAGAATTCTTCGTAACCCGTTCTTCGTTCGTAAAGAATGTTCTTTGTTTAGTTCTTAGCAACTTAAGAGTAGGACTTGTGCAGTGTTAATAGGAGGCACAAGTTTGTATTCGATCTGGGCGACTTTCCTGACTAAGTTTAAGTTTATATCTAGCCGAGTCATTTTCAAATGTCAAAACAGAGAATAAAGTAATTCAACCACACAAATGGCTTACGTTCTTCGAAAGATGTGTGAAAGAAATGTAAACATCTCAAATAAAAATTAACGTGTAAGCCGCATGCAAATAGCAAACAGTGCCATCTTTGAAATGCAAGCCACTATTTCAATCCAAGAACTTAAGATTTTTTCATAATCAATGTTTACTCTACTTGCATTGATCATGCCTTGGAAGGGCTCGAGGCAAGATGTAACGACGGGCATTTGGATGAAATCACTGCCTTTAGTCTGCTATTAATCTACTGGGACCAGTCTGGAAACTTAGCTGCGCGTACTAAAGATTTCCAGTGCGCAGTTTGCGCAGCTCATAAAAATAATGTACGCAAATTCTGTACTTGATTTCATGGAGCTTCAGTTCACCTTTCTATACACACTTGGGTCCTATTTATCTTTAGTAGCAATGCAGCAATAACATCAAATGATTTTAATTTGAGGTTTGCAGCATGAAATATTGAAGTATTGTGCTAATTATGGCGGTTTTTGATATAATAATTTTTGCAACACACTCTCCTTAGAACGTGAGCAGAGACACTATGTTTGGTGCGCAAAAACGTTGCTCAAAAAGTAACTTGAGTGAGCATTTTATAAAGTTTCCAAACTGGTATTTGGCTAGGATGGCAAGGGAGAAAGTCAAATCCCTTGTTGCTGACTATAGAGTATTAGTTTCATAATAATAAGTCGACAGGGTGCTCTGATGTAAAGAACAGAAGCTAAGTTATGATTTTGATCACAGAAGGTTCGAATCCACGTCTCGCGACTGCAAATCTGACATCTTTCCTACTGAGCTCAACAGCTCAATAGAAAAGCCGATACCACTTCTCATTCAATCCCAATTGTCCACTCCTGTTATTGGGTTTTTGTCCAATTAGCGCATACCCTTACAAGTGACATGTGTGAGTGCTTACAAGGCATTCATTTATCGCCGTTGCACTAGTTCCGTATGGAAGTCAACAGGCAGCTTTACCCACATTCATTGACAAGATGGCACTAAAATGGAGATTTGCAAATAGCTTAACAGTTTAAATCAATGTCTGAAACACGCAGATAAAAAACTGTCAATCATACCTAATGCCGATGCTGTGCTAGATTCTACCTGGTAATTTCACTAATTCTTTACCGTCTTTCTGATTGTACCATTTAGCATTGCTGGCTGCAAAAGATCGTTTAAGAGTATAGATACATCAGTGTCACAAAAGTGCTTTATGTGGCAGAGCAACGGTCATGAGATACCAATTTCATTCCTTATGATAAAGACTTTCGTACGAAAAAGCAAACTAGCAAATAAAGAGTGAATAGAATTTTCGACGCACATAACAGCAGCATAAGATGAGGATCACAGTATCAGGTTCATTTCCGGTTTTTACCCAAATAGTCTGGAATCACAACTTGTACCTCTGTCCACCCTCTTTGAAGACGTAGAATAACTTCGTGACTTATTTCTGCCTGTTCTCAAAAATTGTACCTTTGGTCAACTTGCCTGTTGTTGTGCCTTCTACAAATGCGATCAGTGAACATGTTCTGTTCAACTTCGAGAAGAGTAAAGGACGTGTCTTCCCCAGTATTCCCCAGTATACTCAATTTCATAGCTAGTCCGAATAGGAGGGAAAAACTCGGTGGAGATACTATTTCGGACAACCGCGTGACAGCTTTCAAATATTGCAAGGTAAATCTCAAAAATGCACAAAATGACACATTTTCGCATACAAGGGTTTGACTCTTCAAAAATGGGGTGGCCTTAGGGAAAGGGTGTGGCTGTAAATAAACTTTAAACGGCTAGTCCTTCACCGATTTAGGCGGCTGGCAAGGAGAGGTTAAAGCAAAATACGATTGGGTACGTTTGGCGTATTATATTGTACGATTTTTCCAGCAACAAAGGTCTAGTAACACATGTACATGTTTTATATTAAAATTTCGTTTATTTTCCTGTTTCGAAAATAATATAAAAATTGCTTTAAGCGGCCTTTTTAAAACGTTTTTTACAGCACTGAGATAAAAGGATAATGTGAATTCTCCAATTTAGAGTCAATATTGAAATAACCATTGCAATCATGTGCTGTCGTGGTCTGCTGTTTTTAGTGGGAAACTCAGGAACGAGGCTGCCAGATGGAAGCTACGACAGAGACTAGTCTACTCCCAGCATCGAGAAACGTACATGAACTTTCAACTTATAAGCTAAAAACTAAGCCGGGTTATTATTAGGAATGATGTATAAGTAAAAGGACACAGGTTTCTATGACCATAGAGGGGCAGTTGGCCTTCCAGAACCCACATAAGATGCAATCTATCTGATTTTCACATGTCACGAATAGTAGCTGCAAATATCAAAGCGAGAGGTTACCACATTAAGAGAATTATTCCCCCAAAGAGCTATAAAAAGAATCTCAAATTTCAAAACGGCCGACTGTAGGCCAAAAATTCCTAATCCTTTCCTTTGTGATTTAGATTAATTCTTCAATGTCAATGTGATCTTCTCATTTCCTTCCTTCATGCACATTCCTCGATCACTAAATGATGACAGCTATGGATTTCCTTCCCGGATTATCCTTGAATATATCCTTGCATGTCTTTACGTTGCGAAAATTTAAGATTTCGTTGCTGATAAATATCGTGAATTGTGACATTCTGTGAATAGTTTAATGAAGTACATAAAGGTGGTTCCCTTATGCCCACCCAGAACACTTGATCCTTTGCACTTCAGGTCAGCTCTTCAGTTATGAGCAGTTTACACTTTTTACACTACGCACCTATCAGAAGTTTATTATACGTTCCAAACAGGAAAACTTTACCAAAATATTTGCTTACAATCAGTGTGCTTGATGATGAGGTGTGGTTCGTCCCCCTCCCCCTTTTCTTTTTGTGTTGAGCTAATTCAGCACACTCTCCAGAGTATAGAAATAATCGGGTTTAGCAGACGACTATTGACAAACTATGACCAAGATGATGTTTGATTCATATCCAATTTCAACACAAGTTGTCACTTAATAGAGTGCTGATATCATAAGTAAGAGTCTTAGAGCTTAATACGTTAGCATTGAAAGGATTCTGTCGTCAATTTGAAGTCTGAAGAAAGATATAGTTTAAAGGCTCCTCCCGTGTTCTTTAACCATTTCCCTCGCAACCATGTTTACTGAAGTAAACAGTTTGGTTAGAGCTGCACATGACAGCAGTTTAGCAGATGGAGGTAGAGCTGCATGTCTAGAAGCAAGAAGCCAAATAGTAGACAAATGCAGCTATTCATGTTGCCGAGTAACCACTAAACGCATTAGTAGGAACTGCATGTGGATTGGCAAATGAAACGCGAAAAAAAGCAAACATATTGTTGCAAGAATCTACAAGTGATACGAAATGTCTGTTAAATAAATTGGATTCCAGGTATCAAGCAAATTACGCAATAACTATCATTTAACATCGTTAGCGCAGCCACAATTGCTAGAAAAGTCTCTAAACAAAAAGGGTTCCTCAAATGCGGATCCCTTCAAAGCGTACTCTCTCAAACGTCATAAAATTGCGTTCAAGCTTCATGTTCAGACCATGGCTTGTGATGATAGATTCTTGCGGACAAGGAGAGACGTAACTCTCACTCTCCTATAATGGGGATATAACAATCGCTTTATCGTCCCAACTTTTCGGGTACATGGGGAATCAAAATGATCGTTATGTTGTTTCCACCTCTAGTCTTCAGTTTTCTAGACATTGTACAATTCTTGCAAAAAGTCCTTGGGAAATTTTGTAAAATATCTTGGCTCGGTAAAAAACCTATCAATCCGAAAACACCATGTTGTTCGGTCCGCTAGATACTTGAAGTCACCATGTAAATGGGTTATGGCATACACTTTTCTCAAATACAACATTTTTGTGGGGGAGTAAGGGGTTCAAATGCGAAGTCACCGTCTTCTTTCAAGTTTACCTTGATCATTTTGGCTTTTTTGTTGTCCGCGCATAAATCCCTAACTCTTTCATAAACTAAATCAGATCTTCCTTTTCTATTCATGCTTTCAATTTCGTCAAGCTGTTCTTGCAACCATTTCTCCTTCGCTTTGTTTGTTAGTCATCTTAGGTCATCATTTAATTTTCTTTACTTTCGTTGACTTTCTTTGGTGTTATTGTTTTCCATTTCCCTCTCTTTTTCCATCTTTTCAAGTATAGCATTTGTGACTTCCTAGCTCTTTTCTGGCTTTGTTCCCAATATGTTCATTTCCGCATCAATAATTAACCTTTTAAACCCATTTCTTACTTCGTCTACTTCTTCGTGTTTGTATGTATGATCTAGTCTTTCTTCAAATGCACGTTTACACATTTGCCTTTCATCTTGATAAGTTTTTTCTCTATTCCCTCTCTCTTCTTTTCAGTTTTACATTCACTTTCATAACAACCAGATTATGGTCTGAGTCAGCATTTGCACTCGGATACACTTTAAAATATTTAACTCCATATCTGAATCTTCTTTTCCCTACAATGCTATCAAATTGGAACCTGTTCAGATTCCCAGGTTTACTAGTATGCATATCTTCTTCGTGGGAAGCTTAAACCAAGTGTGAGTTACCAAAAGCTCTTTCCTTGCGCAGAAATCTACTAACTTCTCACCTCTCATTTCTTCTACCAATTCCACTTGATCCTACAATATCGTGTTCTCTTCAACCCCAATCAATGCATTCCAATTTCCCATTAAGATGGTATTTTGACGCCCCTGGTCGCCATCCATAAAACGTTTAATTTTGTCATACATGTCATCGATTCATCTTCTCGATAGTCTGCCATTGGCATATAGACCACTATGATCTTTAAATCTGTATGAATAGTATTTTATACTAAACATTAACTAGTCATGAAAGTAATTGATTTTGGTGACTCTTTGCTGCTGTTTTGTCAGTCATGATACTTACTCCCCTTTGGCTCTCGTCTCCTCCACAGTAAATCAACTTTACTCGCCACTCATTATGTTCCCTTGTCCTTTCCATCTTGTTTGGCATAGACCAAGGATGTTCAGGTTTTGTTTGCTCGTTTCTACTTTTTTATGTTTTCAATGTTTTCAGATCTTAGCATTGATCTCACATTCCATGAGCCTATTTAGAACATTTCACTAATGTGATGACGACCTGAGAAGCTCTTTCTTCTCGCCTGCCATACGTGGCAGTGTGGTTTGGCTGCAGTTCCGTTTCTATCGTGCACTCGAACCTGAAGGGTGTCTACTCGGCAAATTGAGCCAAGTTGAAAATCACTTGTGATTAAGAATGATGGCCAAGACGTATGGGGCCTTAAACAACTTCTGCAGACAGGCATACATTGCCCATAGAAGCCATCCATCGAAATAGTAATATCCTGTCTACACTAGAAGCAAAGCCGGAATAGTTGGGGAAGGGACAAGATCCTGCTAGTCAGTTTAACACAAAGTAAGCCAACAGTACATGTGTGTGCTGTGAAAGACGAATCATCAGAGTTGTGACTGCCTCAAGGTCTTAGATACAACTTCTAGGAATGACATACTTGTGTCTAAGAATACGTGCTTCAATTGAAGCAAATTGTAGGTAAAAGTGATATTTGAAATGTGGAAGTTGATAACGCCGGAGCACGGGGAGATACCAGGCGAGCACTGAATGTGAGGGATACAATGCGTTTAATATTAATGGCAAAGGTTTATGGCATTGAAGCTTGAATAATTTTAGACAGTTGTACTCGAAGTCTGTACATATACATTATTTTATTGTGGCAATTGGGAATACAGCTTATTAGGACTATGACAAGGGTTAGGAAACACATGCATGGGACAACAGACAAGTAAATAGAAGTATACTGAGTAACTATTTCTTTGACTGTTGTTGGTAGCTTTAAAATGGATTTGAAAGAAAGACTTTTTAACATATTTGGCAAATCCTTACGTCAGTAGGCTATAGAGGAAATGCTTGAAGCTTAGGAAATTACAGTTTAGTGATTAAATGGCTCTGAAATGCACACTAATAGTCCAAATTATTCTAGGATTAGCTGACACTCAGCGAGTGACGACAGCAGAGCCAGCAGATTCTAAACCACAGGCAAGCAAATACCAAGGAGCAGAGTTTACCATCTTGAAAAAAATCTTAACCATACCCAGAAGAAGAAAAAATTGTCTTTAGCAAGTCATAAAAATTTAAATACTAAAACAGTTTGGTCATTGGAGGAATTAGGGCTGAAAGATGACATACTAAGAGGCTCCATAATTTAATGGAGCAATTAGAGCAACTCCCAGATGTAACCTACATCATAAAGAAAGTGCCATTTACCTACCATCAAACAAGACTTGCCTAATACAAAAAAGAGGCTTGAAAAACATTGACGATTGCAGGATTATGACGAAGTAATAAAAGAAGAATATAATCAGGCAAATGGATAAGATTAACCAACGGGGGAACAAATGGGGAAACTTCTGAACTGAATTGTACATCGGCTAGGTGTACATGAGGATTTTGAATCAACCTAGACTTACACAACCCTGGGAAGCTACATCATTTGTTAACACACTATTTGAAGTGTAAGTACTTCTCTGCAAGGATGACAGAAACTGACAAAGTTATTACTCCTGCGAATCAAACAAGATCTCATGGAGAGCAATTGAAAGCTGTACATGCTAAGATAGATAAAAATGAACTAGTTACTATATTAGAGTCAGCAATCTATTGCCTTACTATGGATTTCGAAGTTAATCGATTGCCTCACTAATAGTAGAAAAGGCGAGAATTTGGCATGGATAAACTTTAATTAGATAGGAAGACTAATAGCTGAATAACGGCTAACAGTCATAGATAACATTAAAGTTGTAATGGAAAGAAGAATAGTCTGGCCATGACAAAAGAATCATCTGACGAGCAATGGACTAAAAGACTTACTAACTAGTGCGAACCAAGGAGTTATGGATAGAAATTCATAGAAATATTAGAAAGAACAAGGACAAACGACCTCGGCAGATAATTTGAGGAATAAATTGGGGAGGAAATGCCAGTGACCATCATGGAGAACACGCAATTCGAGCAGAGCCTACGTCCTGCAGTAGACGTTTGACTGAGAATGAAGATGAAACGTCAATTTAGTGATATTACTGATGTCCTCCTTGTGTCAAAATGACCTAAATAATATTTAGCCATTCAGCTAAAAAGGATACATGTTACAATTGAAGAAAGTATAGTCACTATGCAAAATGGTGTGGAAAATAAAGGAAAATGTAAAACAGGTCTAGGAAAGTGGCCGTACAAAAATAGGGCAGCATCTTTGGCCCAATGTGCTCAAGTGGTACATGCCTCCATGAATATTCAGGTGACGTGATTCGGCACTTAGATTCAGAAAGAGCGGAAGAATAAAACCGACATGAAAGGTTACTGTCCGATTATTAGTGGCTTGGTAGGGAATATGTTGTGCAACTCAAAGATAGTCAAATTGTTATGTTTCTTGGTAAAGGCAACAGTTGGGCTGAGTGGAAGTACGCACCATCAACTGCTGACAGTTGCCTGTTAGTATTCGCCTTGAAAATTTTCAACATTGCGCTAAAAACATACGTAAAAGCCTTTGTCGTCTGACACTCTTCAGAGTATGAATCGTCAGAAAGTCAGAAAAGAAAGAATATATATATATACATATATATACATATAATTCAAAAATACACCATCATTTTGACATTTTGACACCAATTATGAGTAATTCTGATGAAGATAATATCGAAACGTCCAAATGATGGTGTATTTTTGAGTTAAATATAATTTTATACACTGTTGGTGAGCGTTGGCTTGTT
>JANTCA010079003.1:0-14747 GCA_024741275.1 Chironex yamaguchii
TCATCATCACCATCATCATCATCATCATCATCATCATCATCATCATCATCATCATCATCATCATCATCATCATCATCGTGGTGGTGGTGGTCGTCATCATCATCACCACCACGTCCCGTCTTCACGCATCTGAGGTTTAGACACCATGTGCGTCCACTGTGTTCACAATAATATATCAGGTGTACACTGAACTGCATTTATATAAAACACAGTCACAATTTTCTCAAAGCAGGATCTCAATCAGGTTTCGTTAAAGCTCCTTTTCTGTGCGACATTGAATACAAATATACAATGAGGATAAAATCCTTTACTTACCCGTACGCAATTAATTTCAACTAACTTGGAGGTCTTCATTTTGACTTTCAAAATGAAGAGTGGAGGACGGTAAGGATAGTCTGTGTGAAGCACAACGATGCACGCAAGTGTTCCTATCACGAAAAGTGACAACATCACAGATAGGATAGGAAAATTGGATAAAAAAATCAGATAGTGTGACTTCTATGATAAGTGCTGAAACTGTTTTTTGACATCTGATAATCAGAGCTGAAAACTTAAAAGAAATTAATGTGGGTTCTGATAAATATGTTCTCCAACTGTCCAAGTGCCTGCCAGAGGATCCTGTGTCAGACCTTGTTTACATGATGACGGTAGCATGCCGGCATGAGATGACACCAGCATGATATCTTTTGTTTTTAGGTCACTCGTTTATACGATATCATTACCATGCTGAGACGAGCAGGCGTGAATCTGAATTAAAACCACGTCGATAGCCATACCAGTACTGGCTCATGCTGGTATGGTAACGAAATCGTGTAAACGGGTCATGCCGGCATGGTGAGAGTAAGATTTCATGTCGCTTTTGTAATAAAACAATTAAACAGTCAATAAAAAAATAAGAAGAAGCCCACAATAAAACAGTCCTGTGACGTCACAGACATTGTCTTACCGAAGCCATATAATATTATGCCGGTTTCGTGTAAACGGATCGAGAAAAAAATTAAAGATTACCCCACGCTGGCATGGTTTCATGCTGATGTTAAATCATACCGGCATGCTACTGACATAGTGCAAACGGGGTCTCCGATCAACTAGTAGGTGAAATTTTCACACCAAAGGCCGTCGTCGGACCATTCCTTTGCGAGGCATTTCAACGCAGTGAATATGCAGGCACTGCAGCCTATTTACTTTCGTTTTTACTTCAGTTTTCCTCTATTTGGGACGTTTGGGACGGTACCTCACCATATGAGGTCTTTGTTGTAACATGGGACATTTAAGGTCATATGTCCATCCTGACACCAGCAATAGCTGGGTTGGAATCCCGACCTTAGGACTGAAAGTCAACGTCTCAAACCACTGTTACCACCCAGTTACTCTCAAAATGATATCAACGGAATATCATTGCCACATACCGCATAAAATCCATTGCAATATTCAACTTAGACTCGGTCTATATTTCTGATTATCTGTCATTATAACTGTAAAATTCCAAAAAGGAATGAAGTAGTCATTTTTCACTGTCACAAAATGGATATCCCGTAGCCAAGCATCATAATGTTTCACTGTCTCCAGTTAAACTTGATTGCACACTAACATGAGAAATTACACTCCACAAATTACGGTTAAAATCAGTGTTTAAATCATTAATGCTTATTTGTGACCAAAAAGTTACGTTGTCAAACCAACGTTTACGAGGTCTTCCTCTATTTCTCTTTCCCTCTACCATCCCTTCTAGACATGTTTTGATAAGCCAATGTTACATTTCTTGATGTGTCCGAATAGTTTTAGGACTCTACTCTTAATCGAGGAGGTAATCAGCACTAAGTTTGTGAGTTGACGGAGTTTTTCTATTAAAATAAGTTCAGATAGCTTATTGTTCCTAATGAATCTCATGATACGGTTTTGAAATGTTTCTACTCTTTGTAGTAGCTTTGTTGTCCAATTGATGCATTGTACACCACAAAGTACTACTGGCAGTACATGCATATTGTAAACACGAGCTTTTGCATGATATTCTGTTCAATGTTGGTAAAATTCAATTTTTCTCAAAAGCAGCCTAGCCGATGCGAAATCGATGCTTAACAGCATTCAGGCCGTCATGTGTGGTGAAAAAAATCTGCAGGAGGGACCCAAGCTACTCAGAGGGAAGGAGTCAAGACACCTGCTGCACAATGTCTTGTAGTATCTTGGAAATCTTACGCGATCTGGCAACTGGCTATGCCATCGTTTTCCACATAAGCTCCCTCATGGCGCCAAGTAATCAATGTGTCAATGTCGTAAGTATGTACAACAAGATCTTTTGTCGCTGCTCCCAAAGGAATGTAGGATTGCGCTACCACAATAACCTCAGCTGAGGGTTCGTGTTTGTCATGAAGCGATCATAACACGAGAAAGGGTCAATACTTAAGGACATACAAAACCAAGCATCTGCTTATGTAAACTAAGTTTCAAACGGTACTGTCACCTAACTACGGTCTTGTAGGTGACACATTGCGGATGGATCGTCTTATTCTCCAAAAGTGCGGTAAAGTAACAAATAATATATTCGGCACAGCCTAAAACGGTTCTTAACTATGGTTACTGACTTGTTTTATGACAGGATGAAGGTCAAAGTACAAATTTGCAAACTAAAGACCTGATTCTTACCTTCCCTTCTTTCAAATGCTGCCAAATAATACGAATGCGCATTTTCAAGAAGCCTTGAATTATTAAACTGAACAGCAAGAGCCATCCCCTAAAGAACAAGAACATTAGAATCAAACTATTCATGTTAAAAGATTCCTACTAACCTTTTAACACATGCCTGGTAGTGTGCACAATGTCAAGCAAAGTCAGCTAAATATAAAGGTCAAAAATATGCAGCAAAATGACAAATGACCAGCATCATTAAAGTGTAAATTTTGAACACACGATATTCTTGTCCAGTGCAAATGTCTCTCTCAACCATACTGGAAAGTACACGGGATGCAGACATAATGAAAATTTAGAAAAGCTAACAACGTTGAACGTCAATGATGATTTTTGCAAAATCTTTTTGCGCTACAAAACTTGAAAATCGCCTTGAAAATTTGCAGAATTGCGCTAAACAAATACGTAAAAGCTTTGTACAGGACGATAACGCATTCTTATATAATTTCTGCAGCCTACAGAAAGCATGGGTTTCTCTAATACAGGCTGATATTCTTTTCGACTGTGTACAAACTCTTTTTGCCCGAACATCTAATGCCAGTTAATTAAGTGGGCATGTTATGAATTAAAACGTAAATGTAAGCGTAAAAGAACATATTAAACTTTATTCTTTGCTGGCATTTTGTCAAATTTTAGGACCTTACCTTCACTTCCTCCTCCGTTATACTCTTCCAGCTGGAGAGTCTTGAAATTGGATCTTCCAGTGGGCCAAAGAAATCGGCAGGGGGTGACGGAACTTCAAGTTTCTCTACATTAACAAAATGACGGACTTTTAAAAATTAGAAAACGAAAAGCACAGCAACAAGAAAAGTCACTCCTACCACGACTGTGCGGAAGACAGAAATCTCACTTGACACACGGGCAAGATATCGAAATTCCACAGCATGTAATTTAGGGACTTATCTAAATTTTTTTACAGAGGCGGCTGTTATTTTCAGCTATTAATCTGTGAAAAATTCAAAGGATGTCAAAACAACAAATAACTTAAAAACTACGAGTATGAATTGCAGAAGTACGTAATTAAGGTAGACTTGGTTGATAATCAGACTCGCAAACCAGAAGGTACTTTCCAAACCCTTTTAAGGGTAACATTTTTTCACTAAGTCCCTTGAAATACTCCTGCTATACCGTTCACAAGTAAAACTAACAATGTCCATGTTTTCAGGCAAAAAAGTAAATCACGGCACCTTGAAAGTGGCATCAGTAGAGTATGAGCGAGAACAAGCTCTCGACAGTGGCATGTCAGATACCGACAGTCGCAATACCAATAATAAAACCAATGACATCAAATTAAATTGGATTGTTAAACATTGACTGACATGACCCCATTCAATATACAGAAAAGGACAAGTGCTTCAAATGCCTATTCCATACCTAGCGATGTTAGCTGCCTTTGAAGTGCCATTCTAACGAGAATTCTTTCTTTAATAGCTGCAAGGACATTCTCAATCCGTTGCGCTTTGATAAGGTTCGCAGCAAGGTCATCCTGGGAAGGAACAGATAAAAGTATACTTAGGCTGGATTTATAGTCTTGCTGTAGAGCATGGTGCAAACTCATCCAGCAAAAAAAGGAGCTTTCCTATTTATTGTATGATGTAATCGATTCAACACACATGATCTTTACCACGGGTTTATTTCCGCTTTGCAGTAAAATCTATTGCTGCACGGCAATTTTCTTCTACATAAAAATTTTTAATTTTTTCGTAAAGCTGTGAAACAAAACAAGATGGTGAATGAAAGCTGCCTAGTTAAAGAGTTACTGATCAGAAAGGAAAGATTTGAGCCAAGTTACAAGTATAATAACATGAAGTTAAACAGGAAATCAACAACAGAGTCCTGTTTGGACGGTCATATTTCAAAGGTTGTGTTGTCTCTGATCGACTTTCTGGGGGCATCAAATATAGCAGTTGAACATGTACTTGGTCATGCTGAACAAGTAAGTCAGATACGTACAGACGTCTTAAATTGTTCTCAGTGTAGTGACTTATTATCAATCATTATTGAATAATTTCGTTCTGAAGAATTTTGAAACACCTTTTAGCAACCTATGATGAAGATCCTAGTTGTCACGCTGAAACAACGGTAATCATATTGCTAATTTCTATTTTTTGTGTTGTAAGAAAAACAGTCTTACCCTAAATCGTACAGCTTCTTTCTGCCTAAATTCTGTAAACAAGGCACGACCGCATTGAAACCTTGCTCGATCACAGCAGGAGTATACAAATGCTTCATCACCATCCATCCATCAAGCTAGAAACATTTTACGTGGAATAACATTGCTGTGATAATGTTGCCGTATTGTTGTACAGCAAAACTACCAACCCCGTCTTGGTTGTACTTTCCAAATACAAACACACAAGAAAAAATAAATTGAAAAGAATGCTTAGTAGAAAACGCTCGGATGAGCTACCGCAGTAGTCCAATGGCACGACAAGGAGCATTTGCATCAATTTGCATGCTCACCGTGAATACCGAATTTTATGGAATAGAAGCCGCGGCTTCTATTAGTTTTTTTGAAGAAAAAATAGCGGGTTTTATTCGAGGGCGGCTTTTACAAGCCGTTTACACGGGACCAGCCGAATATTTGATCGACCGAGTTGACAAGAAGTACGCTTCCCAAGGCGGCCGAATATTTGCACGCCTAGGCGACCTAATATGAGGTCAGTTAGGCAGGCCCCGTGTAAACGCAAAGCCAAAGTGACCAAATATTTGGCCGGCCAAATATTCGGCTGAACCAGTGTAAACGCAGTCTTATTCACTTTTCTGTCCCTTTCTTGCGTTCCAATTTGTGAAACCACTGCGCTAAATTCGAATTTGGTTGTACAGTGTTGAAATAAATGCGGTTTCTATTTGAGGGTGGCTATAATTGATTCTGTTTGTTAACAATTTGCGGCTTTTATTCGAGGACGGCTTCTATTCGAGACAATACGGTATGTGTTCCCTTTACATACAATAATATTTGAAGGTCAACATGACGCCATCAAAAGTTGAAGAGGCAACAGGGTCAGCCAATAACGCCGTAGAGAACATCCTACCCCCTACATGCAAAATCAAATATAAAACAAAGTGCTTAAACATAAATTTATACAACCCCAAGACAACACACATCACCGATATGAAGAAAAAACACTTGATCCATAAGTCTCCGTCGTTTTCACTGCGTCACCTAAGTGTTACAGACACAACCCTGGAAACCTTTCACAATAAAAGAGGACCAGGACCTTACCTGGTTACAAGTTATAGGTAGATACTTCAGCCAGCACAGCCATTGTACCCAGTAGTAGGGAACACCCATTTCTTTAGTATGAGATGAAAAGGACTGTATCCTAAAATATCAAGCAAAAGCAGGCATAAAAATCAGTGCTTTAACGTCTACCTATGAGAGAACGGAACTAATCCGCGACAATTAATTCTCATAAGGTGACATCTCAACCAAATATGGAAATATATCACATATCAAGCACATATATGGAGAATCAACATAGTCACCTGGGCTAACACGAGGACACGAACATAAATCACAAAATGCAAGGGTGGGTGGGGGGCTGGGAGTCAAATGTTAACATGATCTAGTGAAAGTAACGGACAAGTGATCATAATCATAACCATAACAAATGTATTCTATGTGTAATAAACCTACCCGAGATTTTCTAGCTGAGAAAGGTTTGCAGGATTTGGCGTAGACTTGCCATCATCGTTGTCGTATAGATTGTCTAGTACAGAATCTGGCGCTAACAGTGGGCTGCAATTGTAAATGAAAGCATTATAATTAACAACGAAATAAAAACTGATCACATATCCTCAAATATACTTAACAAATATCTGATGGCTGCATAAATGTTGTCCCGAGCAAGTCAACTAATTCTCCCTTCTAACGTGGTAGCTATTCAGCTTCGGCTGCCTACAGTTAAACTCCAATATCAAATATCAAGTCCGAAGGTCAAAAAATAGAAGGTGTGAGCCGTTCCTATCAAGCCACAAAAAAGATAACTGCAAATAGTTTGCTCTCTAAAGTTAGGCTACGAAATTCAGGTGCTGGTGGTATCTCGTTCCTAAATATGTGATGTACAAATGGCTAGTATTCAATAGATTTTCGAAGCTCTAAAATTATGCACCAGCAGCATGTGAACATCCATACGCCTCAAGGACAAGTAATTTACATGCTGGGTTACTACAAACTAATACAAACAGTGAGACCATTGCTTATTTTTCTTTTTCAGACATACCTTGGAGTTGAACCTGTTTGTATCTTTCAATGACTGTTTGCCACGTACATTTCTTAATAAACGTAGACCATATAACAAAACTGCCATGTAAGTTTGAACAAACTAACTCCTAACACTGGAAACCAGTGTCACTTGTTACGTACCTAACCAAGCGAGTTTTAGATATCAATACCAGACCAATCACGTGAAACTGCTTAATGATTGTCCACGGGATCTTGTTGCAAATGGGAATACTTTAATCAAGATATTTAATTGGTAACACACCTTGAAACTGCAATAGGCATAGGTTCTGATTTCAAAAGTCGTAATCCAACTTTAACTGTTACAATCTTCAAGGTCGTGAAATAGAAAAAGGATAACTTAATCTCGGCCCCATCTGTTACAATAAAAAGAAATAATATTAATTCTTACAAGCATTGCCTTGGTTAGCTGATATCCTAATATCAACAAGAGACATGGGAGTTTCTCTGTAGTAAATCGGTGTATCGTCTAGGATACGAGAAAGATCCAACAGTCCGGTCTATAGCTAGTATATTCCAAAGATCGGATCGCAGGTAAAACAGTACGTTCTACCTTGTGTCATACAGAAGGCAGTTTCCCTCAAAGGGCATCCGTATGGTGTTGGCAAATTTCAGACTTTAAACAGTGTACGCGACTCTGCCAATACTTATTGGTGAGTCCAGAATTTGATAAACTGACCCACGATGACAGTTTTCGGATAACTGACAGCATAAAATAGCCTTTCCATCAATCCCAAAAACCTAGCATTTTGTAAATAGGAAGAGTTTCTTGCCAAATTTTTCATCTGTCATTTGTCGTACTGTCACGGTTTGTGGGGTTGTTTAATCACTGGCTGCTGTAGATTTTGCTGTATTTTACTTCGAATAGCTTTAGACGAACTGTTTTTAAAGCAACTCTAACTTTCCAAAGAAATGCAGAAGTTCCAAAAGACGTTCAAACATTACCAATTCCCGTTAATAAGTGCCATGTCATTTTCATACAAACGAATATGTAACTACCACGGTACTTTTCAGAGACAGAAATGAGAAAACAAACGCCAAATTCGAAAAAAAATAGTTTAAAAAAGTAATATCCTAGGAAACCAAGAAGTCTAAGGTGGTCTTGAAAATTTGCGACATTGCACAAAAAAAGCTTAAAAAAATTTGCTAAAGCTTTTTTCGTCCAACACTCTTCAGCGTGTGAATCAGCAAAAAGTACAGACATACGGCAAGATTTTTATGGCAAACATGTAAGTATGTTTGAGTGTGGTCGCAAATTTTCAAAGCGGATTTCAGGTTTTGTAGCACAAAAAGATTATTCTAATCTAAAGTTCTAATCATAAATATCTCAGTACATAGAATGTTTGGCTGGCAAGGTCCAAGTTGATCAATCGGGGTTCACTTTATTCTTGACATTTTTGGGGGGCTTTCTGACAGTTTTTATTGACTTTAAAGTAGAAATAGTCTATACCAAAGTGCCTCACACCACTTTCCAATTAAGAGGCAGTAAGCAAACATATCTGGAACTGATCCAACGTCAAACACATCTGTCATGCATTATCATCGAAGTTAGAGATGCAATAATGTAAGTACTATATTAGCGGTAACACGTTCAGACCATAAAAAATATGGGACAGCAAAAACATAGCATGTTACAATTTTCGGACCAGGTATTTTAACGTCCAAAAAACTGGGGGTTAAATGTATATAATAGTTTAGCATATTTTAAAGAAATTGCTACTTTTAAGAAACACAAGCATAATACGTAATAACATCGTCTGTATCAACAAATTTGGGAAATTATCGCAAACGTTTCAGGGGGAAAAGCGAGAGCCGGCTTATAGTGTCCCTTACTATCATATCTATTATGAGGCATTTAGATAAAGACACTTAAGGCCGGTTTCCAATTGAGCGAACACTTGAGCGAAAACGTCAGCGAAAAGAAGCAAATTCGCTCATTCCCAGAAAGAACAAAAGACATTCTAATCGCTGACCAATTCGCTGCGTAGTTGAACTGTTTTCAACTTCCACATTTCGCTAGCGAATTCGCCCATGCCTAGAAAGAGGAAAAAAATCCCAACCACTGACGAGTTCGCTGAAAAATTCGCTTAAGTGGAAATCGGCCTTTATACCTTGAGGAGGATCTGTTGTTTTGTTTGGTCGTTTGAATTACCCTAACGTCATAAGCATGGTTAACTAGTTTGATAGCACTCCATTTGACCACGAAAAAGTGCGAGGATATATCTTGAGTGTAGAGAGTACGTCAATGCCTCGCATAAGTGGCAATAAGAAGAGTATTTTATTGGAAAAAATACATGAAACAAGACTTGTTTCTAGAAGTGCGTTTTTCTAGCCTCCAATTTGTCTAGGACTCGTCTTTCGCCGATGACTGACTGACACAAATATTTCATCCTTCTTGGCTTTAATATCCCAATATCGTTAGCAAAGAAACATGCCGGTTCCATCTTTCAAAAACTTAACCAACGACGTACGTATGTTAAAAGAATTAACCTCTATGCATCTGTTCCAATACAGTGCTTCCTCGACTATCCGTTCCTCAATTAACCAGTCGCCTCACAGATTAAGAAAATTATAACCCGCACGTTTATTACACTAACCGGCCCTAAACAAGTTTCTGGTTTCTTCATGGCGATCTGTGATGTTAGAGTTTATGCTTTGGTTATACAATTTTTGAACTTTGTTGACTCAATTCTTACATCAATGCCTCTAAACTCAAAAACTACATTTACGGCAAAAAACTGGTCAATTATATTTTCCGGTTCGGTTATCAAAAATTTGTGCCCATCATCAATATCGAGGAAGCACTGGACTACGAAGAACAATTATAAATTTTTTAAAATTAATAAACAATTACCTCGACATTCCTCAACTACGTTCCAGCACCGAACTGATTATTGGATATTGAACAAAATTGAACATAAGACTGTTATTGTACATGATATTTAAGCCATATGTTACCTTCACAACGCATTACTAACAAAATGTGCAAGGGATGCACGTGTAGGGTATGCCTCCTCTTTGTTTCCAAACGGAATTTTGCAAATTCCTCCTCACTTTTCTGTTAAAGTAAAAGAAAGAATTCATTATGATCGTGGATCAGGAAGAAATGCACTACTTGATTAATATTATATTTTACATTACTATAACCTTTGTCAGCAACGGAAACATAAAGATCAGTTTCTTTCCCTTCACATATTTACAATTATTGTCTTGTTATCAAGGAGTAGAGGATAACAAACACTCGTGATCAGAGGCAAAGTAATATGTTCAGTACACGAAGTAAGCATAGGAGTGAGTTACGTTATCAACGCAGTAAGGTGTACTAGAAATCTGTGGCGCGTTAGACGACATCTCAATAAATGTCAGATTTTTCAGGAAATGCTAATAATGTCAGACATCATACATTGGGCATTTCTTTATTTGATTCTTACTTACAAAATGATGATTCGCCATGTGAAGTAAATTCTTATGCTTATCAAGTTAACCTTATATCAGAAGTGTTTATTCTGGTTTACATACCACGACACACTAAGACAAGTCACAAAAACAAATTATGGCACAAATTATGAAAAAAATAAAAAAAATTATGAAAGACCTAGAAGCACTCGGAAACCTCTGCCAGGCCATTATGTTTATAAAAAAAAACAAGGGTATTCGCCATGACGATGCTTGTCACTTTCATGAAGATGTCACTACAAAACATGGTAACTGGGATATCTCGATGAAGATTTCTTCACAACCACTATAAAGATCTCATCACTGAAAAAGTCATCCAGAATCCAAGGTTTGATTCTGATCATCTCCCAAAACTAATGAGCTGGAGCAAGTCAAGCTACCAACATTCCCTGAAAATTTCGTCAAAATCCACGCGTAAGTTTTTGAGTTATCTTGCTAAAGGAACAAACAGACAAACCGACAGACAGACAAACAGACCCTGGCAAAAACATAACCTCCTGGAAGAGGTAAAGGCACAAAAGAAAATCTGACCACCCTATCGAAGTCTACACGGAATTAATGCAAACGGTGATAAACAAATACCTTGTAGGCACAAAAACACATGCCGCTTCCAAAGCGTAAACACCAACAGACTTAACACCTAATAACAGGGGTATACGATCGGGGTTGAATGGTTAATAGACTTCCGACTTTTCCTAATTGAGATGATTAGCTCAGTAGGAAAGACTTCAGTTTTTTCAGTCGTGAGGCCGGATTTCGACGCCCCAGTGGTCATAATCATAACGTAATTTCTGTTCTGAACACAAGACACAAGACTTCTATATGACATGAGAAATTCTGTGTCAGATAAACATTACAACATACTGAAATAGACAACAGGAACACACTAAAATGAGGCGATGAAATACATTTAAAATTAGTAACTAAACATCTTTCTGGAGACATTTTAAAACTTTGACATGTTTGCATACCAATTCAAATGATGAGACATATGAAAGCTATTATGTAATACTCATTTTTGTCTATAACTGGATGCAAAACATGGCAAACAATAATTTTTTACAAAATGAACGTTGATTGCTAAAAATAGAAAGCTTTAGTTACAGAATTTTATTTTCAAAACAGAATAATAGTACAACGTGAGTACTGGGCTCTTTAGTTTTAAGCTAAGGAAGAAACTGCTTAAATCCGACCAAACGCTATCCGGCTTACTCTGTGTTTTTCATTTTCTCTCTCTCCCTCTTCTCCTTGATCATCAGCATCTAAATCTTCATCATGGTCATCTCCTAACAAAATAATAAAGACCTATTGGTTTAGTGATATAGCATTGATTTACGTCAGCTGTTGTGATAGAGAGTATTTGTTAGTTTAGTGGTTCATTACTATGTCACGTTTTTGTGTATCATGCTTTGTAGGATGGTCAGGGATTTGATTAGAGAAATGTGAGTCGGAACGTTAGGTAGAGCAACTATTGAGGTTCAAATAGACATTTGTGTGCGTGTGTGTGTGTGTGTGTTGTTATTTCTATATTTTTTAGTATTGCATTTATCGTAATGTCATTGTAAATATCAATGCGTTTCAAAATATGCGATCGAAATATACTGGCTATATTTCTTTATGCTTCTCGAAACAAAACTAGTCCAATGGGGTGAAAAGCAAGGCTTAATAGTATTGAAAATCCTTAGTGCTTTAGACTAAAAAGAGTCAAAGGTGGAGCAAAGTCAAAGCATAGAACACCATCATAGTCCGACACAAGCTATGATGATGACTCACGCAGTAATAAAATTAAAAATAAAATTCCTTGCATTGGTAAAAGACCCAGCAATTATTCAATGTCCTTTATTACAGCAATTTGTAATAAAAGTATAATGTGAATTTTCAAAAGCTCAAACAAAGATTCAGTCTCTACATGAGACAGAGACACATGTCGTTATATAGAGTTGTCTACAACTACAGAAATTCAAAGGCAGACAGAAAGAACAGCACTCTACACAATGGAAAAAAAAGCTCACACATGCTGTGTGTAACATACGAACACAGTTCTGGAAGAAACAATGCACAGTAAATGTTTGTACCTGATACCTCGGATATACAGAGACCACAATAATGTACCCGACACATACATCTGCACAGTCTAAGCTTTAAAAGTACAAATGTACGTATTTAATGTGAAATACCCTTTAATAATCAATGAAGCAGATGGTTGACAACATCGTACCTTCGATATATGACCATCGCATCATAAACCAGCAGACACTACTTACCATAGTCAATAACTTTAACTGGTACATCTGCTTTGGCTTCTTGGACATCACCTTCTATGTTTACCACCAATGATTTATCTGTGTATCAAATGTATCAAATATTTCAAATGTTTAAAGAACAACAAGATAATATGACGAATATTACAATCATTGTACTCACTCGACTGAACACTAATTGCAAACAATAGCATTAATAATAATTTTATGACTCTTCACTGTCATTGGTGCATTTTTGCATAAACCATACAGAATTTAATAACACGGTGTTACAATAAAACAGTACACGTATGTATGCCTCAGCAGAATATGGTAGCAAAAAATCTTGCTCACCAAAGCCATTAAAGCAAGAGTAGAAATCTAGAATAAGGTGACTAGAATAGATTAAATCATTATTCATTTAGTGATAATAGTCATGTTTATACCACAACATTCTAGTATTTAGGGTAGTTGAGTGGTATTACATACCCCATACATCTTGGTATGACTTGGCTTGCACATATAATCCATATAGAGGTCTAAGAAAAGATTTAATACAGCTGATTGGCATGACAAAAGGCAATACACAGGAATAATATACTTTCAAAGGCATAGTTGAGTAATAAAAACAAAAGTTTGGAGCACAAAATAAAGGCTCATTTTCTATGGTCACAGGGTATTGTATATATGTTCACGTATATGTGTATTTATGTGCATATACCCAATGTCACTCCAGAGAGCTTGCATTTATATTGTCTATTTGTCATGTCAGAACTAAATGCTTTGCATAAATATGTCACACCTTCCACAACATGAGAACATACTAGTAATTTTCCGAACTTTGTATACTGCTAGAATACTAATATGGCCACAAGTCTAATGGTCTTGATGCAAAGTAACTCTAATTTATCTAATCTCTAAAATCCTATCAGACATGAGCACAAGAAAGAACTAGATTGTGAATGAATGCTATATGATGACAACGGTTTGGCCATTTTTTCAAAAAATAGTGATTAGCTTGTGATTCTTGTGAGTCTTGACTTTCAGAAACACTTACTTCACATAAGTTGATTACATAACATAATGAGCCACCTGATCACACAAAATAGTGAATGTGAATGAACAATTAGTACATAGAATTCACAAATTAAATTTGTTTGACTTCAAATAGCTGCTTAGCTGTAATCATAACACTACAAACAATGCTCTTACACACGGAAAATAATTCCGGACCTGGTAAAAAGGTTCCTATGTGGCTGACAAAATTTATAACATAAGAACCATTTATAATGTCCTAAACTTGCATTCAATGGCCATTTTCAACACAAATTCACAACTTACTGTGGTAAAAACTGTGCCATTTCATAATCAATCTCAGCCGTTTTAGAAGCTTCAAGAAATCCAATAGAATCCAGCAGTTGTCCACCAACCTTCAATAATTCAACAAGGATTACAACTAAACACTTTCTCGATACAACTTAACACTTTACGGATACAACTTAACACTTTATGGATACAATTTAACACGTTATGGATACAACTTCACACTTTATGGATATAACTTAACATCTTATGGATACAATGTAACACTTTATGGATACAACTTAACACCTTATGGATACAACGTAACACTTTATGGATACAACTTAATACTTTATGGATAGAACTTAACACTTTATGGATACAACTTAACATTTTATGGATACAACTTAACATGTTATGGATACAACTTAACACATTATGGATACAAATTAACACGTTAAGGATACAACTAAACACTTTTTGGATACAACGTAACACGTTATGGATACAACTTAACACTTTATGGATACGACGTAACACGTTATGGATACAACTTAACACGTTATGGATACAACTAAAAACTTTTTGGATACAACTTGACACTTTAAGGACACGACTTAACACTTAATGGATACGACTTAACACTATAAGGATACAGCTTAACACTTTATGGATACGACTTAACACGTTATGGATACAACTTAACACTTTATGGATACAACTTAACACTTTATGGATACAACTTAACACTTAATGGATACGACTTAACACGTTATGGATACAAATTAACACTTTATGGATACAACAAAACACTTCAT
>JANTCA010079025.1:4732-14745 GCA_024741275.1 Chironex yamaguchii
TGGGGAATGGAAGGAATGGGGAATGGAAGGAATGGGGAATGGAAGGAATGGGGAATGGAAGGAATGGGGAATGGAAGGAATGGGGAATGGAAGAAAAATAGGAGTCACAAGTCGTAACTGTAAACAAATCGAAAAGCTTGATTTTTCACGTTACGTAATACTCGATCAGGTTATTTCTTGCTCAAAAAATAATAAACCAAGGCTCTGGAATAAGGATCACCTGAGTAAATTTTTTCATAAAAGTAATAAGTGGGGTGGTATCACCAGTGCTTATGACAGAGGAATTTATTTTTATAGCAGCACGAGTGAAACGCATTTATTGCACCCGCAAAAGTGTGAAATTTTATTATGCGTCTGTATGATTTGATTTAAAAGCCATTGATTGTCACTGGTCTATTGGCTCCCACTTCCTTTTCGCTAGTTGGATGTATGGAGTCTACCGGCTGTCCAGACTAGCCACCCATTACAATCATTGATGCCCCCTTTCTACCTTTCCTGCACCGGTAGTGACACAATCAACAGAAGGGGCATCATTGAATTCATCCCTGAGAAACGTTTCGGTAGCTCACTGCATAGAGCATTCTACCACAAAAGCAGAAGGTCGTGGGTTCAAGCCCCATCTGAGCGGATGAATTTGTTTCTTAGAATAGCTCTAACTTGATTTCATGTACAAATCATATACATAACTGATAGGCTACCACACCGTGACACACTCCACCAGGGATCATCTATAGCATGCGGCATCAATGCTTTCGGCTGTTGCCTATCCTCGTCCCCTTCAACCATCTCCCTTTCTGCTTGACCCTGCCTCCATGCACGTTTTAGGTTAAACAGCTTTCTCTGACGTTTGCTTTTTCTCCTTTAGCCGAGCGATCGAGTTTCACAAGGAACCCAGGCCGCTGTTTGATATGAAGAAACAGCGATTAGCTTGCTTGTGTATAATTCTATATAAATAAATACCCGGTATTTGCATTGTGTAATATTCTGAAATGTATGAAGCAAAATGCATGTAACTATACTGCTATTAAAACATTTGAAAATGATATGTGAAAATGATGTATAAAGAACAATTAGAAAATTGTATAGTTTACATAAAATATTTGTTATTATACTCGCTTTACAAACCACTCAAGGTTATTTACTGAAGACTTGGCATGTTGATAGAGTGCACGCCTCGCATGCGAAAGGTTTTGGGTTTAAATCCACCACAAGGCCATACCGTAGACCTTTTAAATTGTACACAAATACGTGCTTATCTTGAAAGTATCTGCGCATTTGAAGATTGTCTGCAAATCGTGAGAATACCTGTGTATATTGAGAGTAGCTGCCTATCTTAAGAAACGCTGCATATTTTAAAAATATCTGCGTATCTTATGAATATCTGCATATGTTCAGAATATTTGCGTATCTTGAGAATATCTACATAACTGAAGTATATCTGCGTATCTGAAGTATATCTGCGTATCTTGAGAATATCTACATACCTGATGTAAATCTGAAGTATATCTGCATATCTTGAGAATATCTACATAACTGAAGTATATCTGCGTATCTGAAGCATATCTGCGTATCTTGAGAATATCTACATAACTGGAGTATATCTGCGCATCTGAGGTATATCTGCGTATCTTGAGAATATCTACATAACTGAAGTATATCTGCGTATCTGAAGTATATCTGCATATCTTGAGAATATCTACATAACTGAAGTATATCTGCGTATCTTGAGAATATCTGCGCATCTTGAGAATATCCTCTGTGCTGAGTGTTCTTATTGCTGTTCCTTGTAATGTCAAAGGCCTTTTCCGTAGTTCGGTGCACTTTGTTTCCAAAAGTACGACTGAGCATCTTGGAAGTAATAGTAAAAATTAAGAGACAAACAGGATCGACTGTGTGCGTAATAGAGAGCATTTCACTTTAAATGGGATAATAAAGACGTGGGGAAAATATTTGGTATTTTTAGGTTTTGTTCGTTGCTGAATGCCTTATGAATATGTGAATAAATTGGTAGAAGCAAGGGGAAGATATTTTAGAGAAACTTGAGGGTCCCTTATAAAATTACTGCCTTCCAGCAATTACTTGCATTTTCTTTTGGTAAAGCAGATGTTTGTGTACGCAACACAAAAGCAAAACCTCGACATAGTTTGATCTTTGATCTCAAGTGACTAACATGCTGCTGTAGGCATCTGCTCGCCAATCAAGAAATACCCTGCCTGTTGCAAGTCAATCAAGAAATGCCCTGACTGTTGCAAGTCAATCAAGAAATGCCCTGACTGTTGCAAGCTAATCTAGAAATGCCCTGACTGTTGCCAGTCAATCAAGAAATGCCCCGATTGTTGCAAGCTACTCTAGAAATGCCCTGACTGTTGCAAGTCAATCAAGAAATGCCCCGATTGTTGCAAGCTAATCTAGAAATGCCCTGACTGTGCGACCAGTATTTCTTCGACTGCTTTTCTACCAGGCAATTCGGGCTTTTTTGAGTAATTTACTAATTTGATGCAATACAAAAGCTCGATCACATTTAGTGTGAGCTGTGAACAGTTTTTTCATGTCTGCACCGTTTTGTAAATTACTCAGCTAAAATAATTGGTTCAAAATTTTGTGCCTCGTTTACAGTGGTTTGGCAAATAGTAGAGACCTTCATAAATCTTGGAAGTGCAGAAAGCTCTCACATTTAGGCCGTTGGCCAGTCAAAATTTGTCTGATCTAGCTTAACAATTTAGTTACTCTTAAAAAGTCAAAGGAACATGAATCTTCTTCAATGAATCATGCAAAATTAGTAAATGAGAGAAAGTTAAGACTGCCTATGCCATTACTTCACCATGTTTGACGTATGCTTACCTTCATGAAGTCACCTACCTCATCACCATAAATTGACTGATTGGTGTGTACAGTTGTAGATTATGTATAACCATCTGGGTGGTCAAGCATAAGTTTACTTGTGCAAGAAAAGCAGACCTGTTTGTTGTTTGAAACTGGAATTCTATTTGTCATTTCATAAGGTTCTTCTTGAAACGCACCAATGTACTTATCATTAACAAGCACTTAAAGGTAACATTGAAAAAATAATAATGTTGATGAAAACATCCAGTTTATTGTGATGTAACAGTACTAAGGGGTCACACACATAATGCGAATTTGCTACAATTAAGACTCCCTTTCCTTCTTGTTTGCATACGTAGTATGTGTAACTTCTATTTAACAAATTTTCCTAAAATTCGGTTGTGAAAACTGTATGGTATATAGTTTGTATTTCTTTATATTAAACAATCTTTTTGTGGCACAAAACGTCAAAATCGCCTTGAAAATTTGCGACATTGCGCTGAAAACATACTTAAGAGCTTTTTTTGTCTGACACTCTTCAGAGTACGAATCGTCAACATGCAAGAAGCCTCGAGTTGACTCTCTAACTTTTCTTATACTGTACTTCATTGTTACCAGGTTTCCCCGTTTACACTGGTCAGCGCTAACTCATTGTATAGTTGAGGACGCTATGATGTCACTATGCTAGGACATCGTTATAATGAGAACGAGATTCAGTTCTAAATTTGTTTTACGTCATCCATGTGATCTATTTCATTCTGTTTGCATGATGACTTATGAGAAGAAATTTGAAATGACTTCTATTTCTGGATGTTCAGCAAAATCATTGACTTATCTTTGTTTTCTTTGGTGAACATAAACCTCTTGAATATTATCCGCTTCGTATTATTGTTGACCACTTTGATATAAAATGAGGCCTTGGACTACAACCTCTTTTAAGCCACTGCTTCCTTGATTGAATCTTGCTAATTGTTGATATAACTGGCAATTACCATATTGGTTACACATCTTTCTTTTATTTATGATTTGAAGTACGAAAAGGAGGATCTTTCAAAAGTGCAGGAGTGCAACGTTGTGCCCGTTTAATTAATTCAAATTGCATAAAAGGGTAATTGTAAACAATATGTACTAATTGGCCCCATATAAGGAATGTTGAAAAGTGGAATGAAATGTTCAAAAAGTTCGTAGCTGCAACGGTAAACAGACCTATTTGATGGAAAGAACTATGAATATAAATTGGATTTTACAGGTTTATAACATGTCATGAGTGATTCTGCTAGCAGGGAAAATAGCAACGATAAGCGCTGTAATGAAGTTGAAAACAACAATGGAAGCAAACAAGTGTCATCTTAGAATTTGTGTCTCGACTTACAATAAGCGATTATTTTATGATACACCAAGTGAAGAGTGAAATAGAGAACTTGACCCTTGCTAGACGCAAGTTATATCTTAACCAAGACCAACATGACCAGTGACAACTTATTACAGTAATTAGAAGATGCAAGTTTACAACTTTTCGGAGAGACCTAAAAACAATCAATCCTAGTAGTAAATATCCGGTGAACCAGGTGAGACCTAAATTTACAATCCCAAACCAGCGTTAACATTATACAGCTGAATTTTTAAACATTTTTTTAGATACACTTTGGACCGGAAGAAATATGCCATAAATCTAAAATCAGGAGGAATTGGACTTGTATGAGCACTGTACTGTGCTCAGAACTAATCGATGGAAAGAGATGGGCTTTTGTACCCCAACTTCATAAATTTCATCTGACCTCACGTCAATTTTCATGAAATTATGACAGTTTTGACGACATTATCTTGACAAAAGTCTACGCTCTTCCTTTTCTCCCTTTGTCAATTCTCACAACAAAAAACAACGCTACGTAATGCTATTTTCAAATTCAAGACAACCTCATGGCAACAGTACGCAACATATAATGGGAAATTTTTGCCGTATTTTTGAAACGCAAAGTAGCTCCAACCTCGCTCTGATAATAATTCTGTGCCTTTTCCAATGAGGCACGAGAAAACCATAGAAATATTATTTCTATGGAGAAAACCTTTTCGTATACCTCAATGCCCAGTACCTATTGATGCCGCCATGTTGAATCTGAAAGCGAGGCTTGAGGTACGATTCCAATAACAATTCCTTGTTGGTGGTAGCTACTGCAGTAAAGACCTTGTAATAAAAGATGCAGTGACAAATACTATTAATGATAAATTTGAACAGAAGAGAATTAGCAGAGTAAAAGGAAGACAAGCATGACAGCCCCGAAAGTAAGCATAGTGCTATTTTCCTAAAGTTATTGTAGTTTCATATTATCATCTATTTTGGAAGTGCAAGACTAGAATATTTGAGAGGAGTAAGGCGTGTACAATACTGTCTTAATTGCTGTGTGTGAATCTGCAATAGACACTGAATTTAAGCTTGCCAAGACCAACCGACATCGTAGGGTAATTTACCGCAGAACTGTGACGATGGACAAAATTGTGTAGCGACAATGTCTGTAAGCTGAAAGTTCGCATAGTCGAGTCAGAACAAATAGCTTTGGACGACTTTAAATTTAAAAGTCTTGTTATAGAATCTACTTCTAGACACGAGAGAGAGGAGAGAAGCAAACTGTCTCATAATTACAGGTGCAATCAAACACGACGTGTAATCACTTTGAGAATTCAGTAAGGACCTTGGTCCTACACAGCTGTTACGAATCCAAGATTTCCGTTTCAGTAAGCAATTTCTACAACAGTTAAACAGCCTTGCAGAATGGACACTGATACAATATATTTCAGTATTATGAAGAGAATATTTGCATACTGATTCTGCACAGAACAATTATGAAATTCTAAAATGTGATACCAAAATGTCCAAAGCCCGGGCACCTTGGCTTGTAAATGGGCGTATATGTTATTATAAAATATAAATTGCAAATGTGTTTCTGTACCTACAAAGTACATGCATAGGCAATAGAGGAATGACCAACAGTGTTCAAAAGGGACCCACCCACAATGAGATGCAACCACATACAATTTTTTCCACTTTTCTATTGTTGGGCCTATAATTCTTGGAGTACGGCAGTGGTGTCGCCATGGGGTGGACTGGGGTGGACATGACCATCCCAGTTTCCCAGAGGTCGATTTTTATAATTTCTCGAAATCCCTTGAAAAAACTTTGCGAATAGAAAACTTGCTTTGTTAAGAAAAGTAGATTAATTTGACATTTAGAAATCATTAAATTAACATTGCTTTTTTCTTCCTCGTAAATAGATAATTGATGTACTTCACCGTTTCACTTTTCACTTTTGCATGAAAGCCCCCGTTACAAAAAATACTGCTTGAGAAAGTTGTTTTCCCAAAAATTTCGAAATAGATTTAAAATATTTAAAAAGTTGTTTCCCACATTTTCGGGGAGTCTGAAGGGCATATGGGTGAGCAATTTTTTTTGTCCACCCCAGTTTTTTGGGCTGACGATGCTACTGGAGTACGGTATTTCTCTGCCTTGGCATGATTGTATTTAATTGATTCAAGAGTGTTCCTAATTTCCTTTTTTATAATTAAAAAGGAATTAAAAAATGTAGTCTTTTGTAATTAATTTTACAATGCCTTGTGTTTTTTATCAGGAGGCCATTGCCATTATTCTTGACCTTGGGCCGTCCATGAGCCATGGGGGTGAACATGGAAGGGGATGCTTTGAGACAGCACTCAAAGCAATAAATATGATCATTCAACGCAAGGTGGGAATCAGTGATAAAATATTGATGAAAAACAATGTGTTGGATATTAAATATTGTATATTGGGTATTAAATAACTGGTATTGAGAGTAATTCAACTGACAATAGCTATGGTCTGGTCATATTTCATTAACTTCATCATCAGAATTATCATTGTAGGGTTATGTATTGATGTCATAATGGAGGAATACAGGAGGATTACTAGTGTTTTTAGATAGTTTTGTCACAACCCAACATAGATCTGGCCTAGTGCAGGTCATTGCATAGATTAGGTTACCTCCTGTCTCACTATACAATTTTGGATCAACTAATTCTCTTACTAGTACATTTAACTTTTAGTGCTTGTATCTAGGTTTACAATCTGACATACCAAACTTTATATAAATACCTTTTATGATGGATTTTTACAAAATCATCCAATTGCCGTTACATCAGGTTCCATATTTCTGGTATTGGTCAGTTTTCCCATGATACAAGTTTCACATTCAGACTTATCCTTTGCAGTGATTTTCATTCCCTCAACTACATTTTCTAAACTCAACACATCTTTGGTATTACAATGACTTAAGATTTCATGCCATTGCTTTAAAGTACCAGACCCTACATAATTGACATGCTCATGATCTCAATTATCAGGATAAAACAATCTGGATACTAATCTTGGTACCATTCTTGCACACCAGCTCCGCCTATGTCAGTTCAAATTTCACACTTGTGCCTTTCTCCATAGCTGCTTGAACTGAGAAGACATCTTGTGGACAAGACGGAATGTACAGTGTAACATCCACTGGTTTCCCTTTCTCTGTCATCACACACACTTCCCTTGTCCAACATCTTGTTCCATCTGCCACCTCGATGAAATGATTCTCCGACTTGAAGCTTTTGTCAAAGCTTGTGAACTTTGATTGGTCAGTAATGATTTACGATTGGTAGCAGAGACCACTAACAATCTATCATGCATAGTGTCACCATTCACAGCATGACTTGCCTTAAAAACATAAGAATGTTTTTCTTTTGCATCTTTGACATGGCTTACTTTGTTGTTTTTTAATTTGCGAGATGAGCTGTCAACATGCATGCTGTTTTGACATTTGGTACACCAGCGCTTCTGCTTTCTACAATCTCATGCAAAATGTCCATGCAAACCACAGTTAATTAGTTTTTATTAACGGCTCTTGATCTTTGATTCAGTGATACTTCACTTCATGACAATATCTTGGGCACTTGTGTTTCGTGCCTTTTCAGTTTTTTTCGAAACTTTGAAATCTTGGAAAGTCTGATCTTGGTCACTTTGTATGACAGTGACAATAAATGATTTGTAGCTCTCAGGAAGGCCTTTCAATACCATAGCAATAAGTAGACTATCAGAGAGGTTCTCACCTGCATTGTTTAGTGCACAAGATGCCTTTTCCACTCTTGTGATAGAATCAGGCTGAGACAGTCTCCTCGGGCTTCTGTATTATTGACTAGCGTTCGATGTACAGCAATATTATTCTTGGTTTATACAAACCAGCATAATACTCTCAGAGAATTCGTAAAGCTTCTTTTCCATCATCAACTGCATCTCTCATAACTAGGGACAAACTCTTACCGTCCAGGATCTGTATAAACTCTGCAAATGCCTGCTCGTTTTTCTCAGCAAAATCATCAGCTACTTCATCTGCGTCTCCAGTAATGACACCCTTCAATTTCCTTAAATGCATATATCTGAGAAATTTAACTTCCCATTGTTCATATTTTTGCTCATCTCCATCAAACAGTAGTCGTACCGTGGACCCATAACCTGTAGGGTTATGTATTGATGTCACGATGGAGGAATACAGGAGGATTACTAGTGTTTTTAGCGTTTTACAAGTTTTGTATTAACAATCAGCAGATCATAATGTTGTGTACGGCCACACACACTGGAAGAGGATAGGATGTCAAGACAAGATGGTGTAGTACAACCAAGTTCTAAAATACGGATCAACGCAAAAGTGACATTACAGAGCATACACAGATGAGGTCTTCATATTGACAATCTTCATTGTAGTCGTCATCATTGTCATCATCATTGTCATCATTTTTGTTATCATCATTATCTTCATTATTATCATGGTCATCATCAATACTATCATTATCATGATCATCATTACCATTACTATCAACATCATCATCATTATCATCAAGGCCATCATCTTCAAAAAAAATTACTTACACTTGTCAGGCAGAATTTCCTAGATTTTGACACATTTGATATGGACAAGGAATTAATTGCTATGGTACATATTGACTGTAAAAATGTAAAACAGTTTATTACAACAATATGTAACATAACAGCATAATAATATATTTTGGGATCCTGTTCATAAAAGGAAAAAAATGGTAGAATTGACACAGGATAAATCAGTGTCTCTAATGTTTGTTTGTATTGATTAAAACTTAACAGAGCATAAAACTGAATTAAAAGGTATTGTTTTTGTGATAATTGCATGATAATACTGTGCTTAATGTCTGTCATCACTGCATATGTTAAACTATTGTGATGCTCATCATAATTGTCCGTGATCAGAAAGGTGACTATTGCCACTGGGAATGGAACACACTGTATGAAATATATCGTTGATAGGTTGGAATGCACATGTTTGTGCTATGTTGACATTATTGATGAGCACTGCTGCAGATATGTACCTCGGTCTGTAATTTCCGGGTTATAATAGATTTTGTTGTGCTTTCCACGTGTTGTTGCTAGCTCTATAGTTGACTACCTTACAACAGTGACAATAATGATTATAACTACTTCACAACAAAAAATTCTTAAAAATCAAAACCAGCTGAAAAAATACTGTGGCAAGAGAAATGATGTAGGCATGCAGTTTGGGAGTCTGTCTATACACGTATTTGCAAGAGCCATTTCTGCAGGAAATGACTTATTACAACAGTCATCCAATTGATAATTATTAGAACATGTTTAAAGTACTGACATGACAATTGATAACCAGAAAAATTTTGAAATAATACGTGTAATATATTTTTATGATCTAAATGCCTATTCTGTCTTTTTCAATTGCAGATATTCTCAAAGTCAAAAGATGAAGTTGCTTTTATTTTGTTTGGAACTGAGGGTAAGACAAGCTTTTATCATAGTGTTCATGGTATTGTAGGGTGACGTAGAATGGAAACAAAATCGATTTTGTTGTAGACATCTGTTGTAGACAATGAGTATGACATTGTACTTTGACTGACTGGGTAGAATCGGAAGTGGCATAGCCTTATTGAATGGAGTGATTGATAGACTTATAAATTTGATATTTGAAGCTATTGATGCATATTTACATGGATATATTGATGCATAGATACATGAATGTGTTTAAGCATTTTTGCATGGATATATTGATCCATAGATACATGGATGTATTAGTGCATATTTATATGGATGTATTGATGCATAGATACATGGATGTATTAGTGCATAT
>JANTCA010079036.1:0-14744 GCA_024741275.1 Chironex yamaguchii
TATGTATTTATTTATTTATACATGTATGTGTATGTAAATACATACTCCAGAGTGTACTCATTCACTTCTTTTTAACCAGAATTAATCATTCTGACTGAAAATAAATTACCAGAAAAAAGACTTTTGTGGAGTATTGTGTTAACTGGTTCAGTGCTTGTGCCAGTAATATTCCAATGTCTCAGGATTTTGTCATCGCCAACCTCAAATGAAAATCAACAAAATATATTTTATCAAATAATTTAATATCAAACTATTGATGAGGAAATGGTTGATGATTGATGCAGATCATGCTTTGTCTAATTTCCTTATGAGTGAGGAATAACTGACAGGCTTTCAAATTATTATTTTAATGATATAAATAACCTCTGACAACAGCCTGGATTAAATATAGAAATTCTGGTGAGAGAAATCCTCCCATAATAGGCTGTAGTGATGCAATCATCAAATCATGATTTCTGAAATTCACTTCTGAGAAACGACATCCCGATACCTGAGCTGTCAGAGCATCTGCCCGGTAGCCAGCATTTCACTACAACTCAAACGGTCATAACGAAAGGGTCACAAAACAGTCACGTTGGTGACCCCAATGTATGATTTGTTTCTCAGAGGTGAATTTAAGAGGTCATGTTTTGAAGATTGGATCACTACACAGCTAACAACCTATATTTTGCCCTTTATTACTCCATGGCATCTTAGAAGCAGTACTTAATAATATCACTGTGGGTCATACTGTTATCATGCTTTTCAATTTTTACTTATGGAAATCTTATTTTAAATTGACTTGTGGGTAGAAATCAAACAATTACAATGGAAATGATATTGTAAAGAAACCTAGATATAGAAATGCAAGGTCCTGTATTAGGACTTGTTATCACCTACTGTTGTGAGGCATTAAGGTGTTGAATACCAGGAATGCTCTCGGTTTTACAGCACCCATGCTTGTGAATGACATCCAGAACAACAATGGCCATGAAAGCCTTTATTGTAGCAACATTATAACATACATCCACAAAAGGACATAGATGACAGACCTAAGAATATTTGAACTTATAATTTTTCACACTGATGGTATTCACCTCCACAGAATTATTAATATAGAAGTGATACACTTAAAGTTCATTCACTTTCTATTATTTAATCAATGTTCTACAAATTACCAAAAGTTTCAAAGTCAATTATACAACTATACATAAAGAAAAGGTAGTGAAATATCATTCAGTTTTTCCAAAAATGTAAACTTGCATCAGCATACAAATGAAAGCATCAATTGTATATAGAATGTACTACCGACAGCAGCAAATCTCCACTGTGATTAAAACAAATCCCTCTGACAAATCCACTAAAAGTAATGATAATAAAAAGTAATGATAATAAAAAGTAATGATAATAAAAAGTAACTATCATCAGCTGATTATATTGCAAAAATTTAGGAACAAAATAAAATGGTAGTACTTAACCAATATAAAACCCAGGATATTTTTCTTATAGTAGGTTGGGGCACCTGCTCCTACAGGAAGGTGCTGGCATTTTTTACATTGGGTGTTTTCGAGTTTGGACACTATCAAGAGTTGTTAAAAGCAATCATGAATAATCCTAATTCTGGACAGGAATCAAAGTACTTTCTTCACAATTGTGAATACGTCAAGTTAGTCCATTTTCATATTAAATCCACTCCTGTATACAAAGGCCTGCCAAAGCAAGTGGTGCAACTCTAAACCCTTCAATATTGTATATCTGAACTTCCATCTGTAAGGTGTAAAGTCCTTGAATGCAGTTATAAACATATATTGGCTGTTCCTTTTTTAAACCCAAGACATACTTTTCAGGAAGTCTCTCATAAGTGGAGTTGGGTGCTGGAAATAAAACTGACCAACGCATGATAGCGAATAATGAATCCTGATAAAAACATCACTTGTCAGACTCCTACTGACATACAACACCCACCTTCCCTACTCAAAGAATCTTTGCAATAAACGATTGATTAAAGAAAAAGACTATTGTAGTGGCTATGATTTGATGAATGCAAATTGAAAAATGCAGGGTCCTGCAATAATCATCAACACAATGTTCACAATTTTAATTATAACACAGTTTTTCCTCTCACGGTATTTAACAAATCACATTACCTGTGCCCATTAAATGTTCTTGTGCATTCTCTTGAAGCCAAATTCCATATTTTGATCTTAGAACAAAAAGTAAGCATTAAATGATTAGGTGAAAATGAGAGTATTTGTCATTCATCCTTATACTAATTAAATGCATAATCTCGATAACAGAAGTATTAGCCTACACTCAAAAATGCCTTGAAGCTCAAAAATTCTCTTCTCTTATTTAGTTTTGAAGTTATTACTATTGTGACAAGAGAGCAGTTCCAACAACTGAAAAATTAGATATACTGAAACTTTACACTATACAGAAACCGAACAATCTGTAATCACGCCATAAAATTGCACATGCATGCAAGTAAACTCCTACACCGTGATGTAGATGTCTCAAAATTTGTCTTAAACTTGTATCTTTTATCTGATTTTTTAGTTTTGTTGAATGAGGGGTTAATAAGGTGCTTGATCACCTTAAACCCTCGTCTGACCTACACCTATGCTGGGAAAACGTGTAAACAAACATTTATAGGCCCATTACTGGGATATTTCTTATGATAGATACGCGGGACCAATATCTCCTAACCTCGCCATTGCATGAACCTGAAGCCAAAGTAGATAACACTTTTGGATGACGAACCATACAGTTAACTCCATCACTATGTCCATCGAGCGAAGCTATAAAAGGTTTCGCAAACACACGCTCCAGTTTGGTAGCATTGAGCGCTCTCGTGTACTCTCGTAACCCTTCAAATGGGTGCAGTGATGGGTCCAGGTTCCTTGGTATTTTTGGAATATCGGTCTTTCTTTCCCTCCTGTAGTCTTCCGGTTTTCTGGATAACACTTTCACTTTCATATTTCAAGGATCGATTTATCGTCAATAACAACACAAAATGTTTAACGTCGCACGTGTTCACTACTTTAAAGTTAAAGAAGTGACATAATAAAATATGGTATAGTATTGTACTCTGAAAATTTCACAGGCAAAATAAGTATCGGATGACACTGTTTATTTCCATCGATCGTTATTTCTCTTGATAGTAAACACCATGTGCACGTCGTCCCTTAGAACTAAAAAATGCCGCTATTGTGTGTCTGCCATGTTGGTACAGAAATAACGTCCCTCATATTTTAATTATGTTTCCTCATAAATTAGCGCGATGACATCATAACTGATTAATAGTACGCCATTGTCATCCTGTAGACATTTTTCACACCGAAGCTATCTGGGAAAACAGTTACTGCTAGGAGATAAGAGCTATTAAACTATTAATAATCGTTGTAACCAGTCACTACAAGATAAGATGAACCACTGCTCTTTTTCAGCAATCATGGTGACAAAACGCATTAAAAGTTTTAACAATGGTGAGGAGTGGTGCAGCGTCATATCGACGTAGATGACAAATTGAACAACGGCCCACCTTATGAAAAGTCATAGTTGAAAATTTTGACAAGTTGAAAGAGAATCAGTTTAATTACCAACCTCTCATTTAACATATCGAGATTTAATTATATATGCATAAAATCAAATGTTAAATATTTTCCATGGTCTCGTCTGAGATTTTTTCACATAGAAATAATAGGCTTTTATTTATCCGTTTTTCCACTGAGTAGAAAGACTCATGTTCACCTCGAGGTTGGTTGTCATAGCAAGAGAGATACCTTGAAACATAGCAAGTTAGTTAATCAGTTTAGTGGCGACTGTGAACTATCGTTTCTCACACAACAGATACACTACAGATTTTGTAAAAATGATTCCACCAAGTGCTTCTTTGGTGAAATACGATAATCCGGTGCTAGTCAGTAGAAATACCGAAAAAAAGTCTCCAAAGGTGAGTTTTGATGTCATGATGTAAACTTTACTTTCCTTGCATGTCACGTTAAGCTTTTGCTTTAACCTTAATTACAATACTCCTTTATGCTTAAATTAAAGTAATATTACAGGCCTTGTCCAGCTCGAAAACGTTTCTTAAATGACTTGTAGTTTTGCTTTTACTATGGCCTTAAAAGAGAAAGTACGTCAAAGGCGAAAAGGGAGTATTGCTATTGGATACGGGATGTCATACTGTGGAGGTAGGCCTGTAGCCACCCTATTGGACAGATGTGATAAGGGATCCACTTTGATCGAATTAATGAGGGTACTTTTCTGTATCAGCTGTTCGATGAATGACTCTTCGTCCGTTTGAGGCAATCTACAAACCATGATATTTAATGTTGGGACTTGTCAACATAAATGGCTTTACACCTACAATGGTAGAGACCGACAGTATTCTGGTCTCTATGCCTACAGACAGCAGGCGGTACGCATCTTCAAACTGCTCGAAGAATTCTTTTGTAGGATGGTGTTGTTTGAATGATTAATGGGCAATATTTAAGAAATACCTAATCACTTCTCCTCATTGAAGCACAATTAATAATCACTCCCCTTGTTCTTTTTTAAAGGCAAGAGCATTAAAAGCATCACAGCAACAAAATGGACCATCAAATGGCTCACCAGGAAGTCCTGTACCTCCCCCACCAAGAACTGGTAAACTCCCACCAATGTCATCAGATCTTAGCAAAAATCAAACAGAGGAAATTCTGAATGCTATTTTGCCACCGAGGTATGTTTTAAGATCAATAAATTATAGTTTATGTTTTTAAAAATTGTTTAAAAATTAGCTTTGATTGTGGAGCCAATTTTTTAGAGCTGGGGTGAGCACTTGCCTGGTTGGGGTCAGGGTTGGGGTAATAGTGATCAATGTATAAGCACGAGTTCCTTGATGGACATTGACCCTATGAAGTCATCATCTGAGATCAACCCTTTGAAATTGTTGATTTCGAGGTATACTTGAGCTATATAGCAAGAATCGGCATCAGGCAAAGTGTGTTAATTTCCTCAGAAGCTATCAGAAAATGAAGAAGTAAGGATCAATATCAGTCAGTCCTTGAGTTACTAACTTGACTTGCATCAAGACCTCATCATTCTAGATCCCATTACAGGACTTTCAGGGGGGTGCACAATAGCTCACGAGCGTGCAGGCACATGCCCACAGTTTCATTTGGGATCAATTAATCGCGTACCCAATAATCGATATTTCCCAGGTGGAGAGCGATATCCAGAACCCAACAACTGTTATGATCCATTCTAGAGTAATTGACCACCCCACTTGATCAACTACTTTTCAAAATGGGAACTTTGTTATTGATTTTCAATGGGCTGACACATGTTTAATTGTCATTTCTTATTTGTTTGTCAGACAGGGGGTGCTTTCTATTGTTTCCATTTGCTAATGCTGTCTCCACCTGTTGTGTTTCACTTTGCTGAACAGCATTGAAACCCCATCAATATTTTCATGTCACTGAAACCCTTCACATGGTGCAATTCAAAGTTTCGTAGTTTCAGTTCGAAGTCTTTAGTTGATGCAAAAAGAACCTGTCGCAGCAGTCCAGTTGTATCATTTCAAATTGAGTGCTGACAGGAAATAGAGCGAAAAAGATTTTAGTCCTTGAAAACCATGTACTATTTTCCAAATTACCTAATTTATGGAAATCCTCTTGACAGTTAAAGCTCTAGGCTACAGCTTGCTTTTAAAAACTGAAAAGGAAAGCGTTGTTGAGTTCAATTTTTCAATGAAAAACTTTGCCATGTGTTGTTATCTAATATTTTTAAGTTGCTCACCCAACATTGATCACCTTTTAGTCGTGTGCCTCAATTTTTGAGCGTGAAAGCCCTGCATTATTTAATTATTTTGATAGAATAGTTGGTAGACTACTTATAGGATCAGCCATAAAAATGATGAAATTGTGTGTCTTTATTCTCAATAGTCTTTTGCTTCTTGCAAAATCCCTAATATAACAAATGCCCCAATGTGTCAATCTACTTTTTCTTAAGGACTTGTCATTTCCAATGCCATTCCTAAATTCCCAGGAGAGCATGTTTTCAATCTACAGTGTACACTTAATGACATCCATATTCAAGTCTAAATAATAGACACCAGTAGTAAGTTGTCTTATATCCTAAATGTCATGCATTTAAGAGCAATTTGACCACTTACATTTGAATGAAAATTTAAATTCCTAAGTGTTGTATCTTTGACTCAAGGTCAGCAATCAGGAATTCCAAAATAATAAGTAAAAATCCTTTTGATAATGTCTTCTCAACAATCTACCTTATTTGTAAAGCAGTTAACTACTGAAGACTGATTTTCCTACTGGAATCAGGGCATTTTATACTTTGCAATATGAGTTCTAGAACATTCTAGAATATGATGTCATATCTTTTTATAGTAACTCCTAGAAAGTTCTTTCCCTAAAAATAGTTCTATAACACAGTCATTTCTTGATAGAAAATTCCAGTAAGTTCTGAAGTGGCACTGAGCCAGACAGCCAATATCAGCCACACATTTCTCATTCTGGCAAGCCAATATAACCCAGACAGTGAGAACAAGGCATCTGACTGATTAGTCAGAAGCTGTTGAAATGATTGCCACAACACCAAGATATTAGATTATTTTATATCATATACAGTAGATCAGTTTTGTAAGATAATAGTCAACTCGTATCCTATTCCAAATTGATAATTGCATTTCTTGCATGATAATAAAGAAAATATATCTGCTTCAAAAATCTTATGTTTTCAAATGAGCTTATACTGGAAGTGGACCGGTTCTTGATGCCTCTCTACAAACAGGCTTTTGACAGTTTAGTTTTATTGCCTTAATGCCAACAAAGTTGAATAGTCCAGGCAATTTTTTAAAGCCTGATGTTTTGGGGCATGTGCCATCCTTGCGCCTACCAATTGTGCTGCTGTTAGATCAATGGGGCAGTTAGTACACTGATAATCATAAAACTCATGTTTTAACTTGTGTCTCTTTGTTTGGCAAAGGGAATGGGTAGAGAATGGACAATTGTGGATTCAACAAGTGTCAAGTACTCCAGCTACAAGATTAGATGTTGTCAATTTACAGGTACTTACAAGTATGGTTTTAGATTGCCATTACATCTCATGACTTTCGTGTGTGTAGCTTTTGTGTTATTTTAAGGGTTCATTGTAAACACTGAACTAGATTTTTTTCTATATCAGCTTGATAGAAATAGAGGTATAATTCCAATCAATAGAGACACCTGGCTTTGGAGAAGTGCAAAGTCTGCTCAACTTTTCATGTGAACATACCCAAGAAGACAAAAGTAAGGATGACATCCTTATTACATAAATGTTCTAACATAATGAGGGCCACAGTGAATCCAATATTTATATATGCAAAGTTATGGATAAGAACAGAAAAGTAATACCAGTCTTTGCAAACCAACCATAGGAAATAAGCTTTACTTCACTTTTCTTGTACCCAAGAGGATCAAATTTTACTATACGTATACTTTTCAACTTATTGTATAACTTATTATTGTATAATCAGTATACTGTGTTTTGAGTAAGTTGTATGGCTTTTAATTTAATAGGAACATCTTGATATGCGTCTGCAGCAAAGACAGGCTCGTGAAACAGGAATTTGCCCTGTGAGGAGAGAACTATATTCTCAGTGTTTTGGTAGGTATCAAACAAACAAGCCATTCTAGCTCTTAATTTTCCTTAGGGTAAGTCTCTTATGGACGCTCTGCTTACCCTCATGGTCACATTTCTTAGTTTTGTAGAATCAGGATATACCTTAAACTTTAGTAATATAGGGAAAAGTTCTTACAGTGGTTAGTTTTCTAGCTTGTGTTGGGTGTCTACTAACACTGAATAGCAAGCTATAGATGAGGGTAAAGGTTGTAACTACTGATTCTGTGAGTATGTTTTACTTTCTCAAAACTCTGAAACTCTTCTGAAGTAGCTTTGAATCCAACTGAACTGTGTTTAGGTACAAAATTTCAGTATCAGGTTGAAACAATTCTCATGATAATTTCTTCTATATTGCTTAGATGAACTCATTAGACAAGTCACCATTAATTGTGCAGAACGAGGCCTACTACTACTCCGTGTGCGAGATGAAATAAGAATGACTATTGCAGCATACCAAACATTGTATGAAAGCAGTGTGGCATTTGGAATGCGTAAAGCTCTGCAGGCTGAGCAAGGAAAAACAGATATGGAAAGAAAGGTATGTTTCTGTCTGTTGTACCTAGATAGTGACCATGCTCTGCTACTTGGCAACATTTTGATTTTGTGCAACTAAAGATTGTTGAAAATGCCCTACAAACAGTATGAACAAGTTTGCCAACCATGGTGTCAGTCATCTTAATTTCTACCAGTCGCAACATTTGGTAAACAAAAATCTTGTAAAGCTTACCAACGGAAGTCAGGAAGCAGAAACAAATCAATGCCTTTTTTATTTTCCTTCTTCCCAAATGTTGTTTCCAGCAAGCCTGTCCACACCAGTAAATATCATCAAAAGGTAGCAAATTTTTAGAGTTGCAACACCCCATGATACACCTGACTATGAGGATGAAGGTCACAACAATCATGCTAGTTACTACCATAATGATTATGATGATCATGATGTGGATGATAATGGTGATGACAATGATGATGATGATCATGATGATGATGACTATGATGATGGTGATGACGATGTTGACTACGATGATGGTGATGACGATGTTGACTACAATGATGGTGATGATGATGTTGACTACGATGATGGTGATGATGCTGATGATCAATGCTGATGATCATGACGTGGATGATGATGTTGATGGTCGTGATGATGATGACAATGATAGTGGTGATGATTGTGATGATTGTCATGATGTGGATGACGATGATAATGATCATGATGATGATCATGATGATGATTATGATAATGATGGTGATGATGACAATGACGATGATAACAGTGAAGATTATGGTTATGATGATAGTGATGAGGAGGAGGACAACAAGGATGATGATGACAGGAACTCTAGTGCTAACTACAATGACGACAATGTTGAAGAAGATTGTGATGCATTCTGTTGTCAGTCTTGATGGATGATGCCCACCCGTTACCAGGGTGTGTTGGTTTAGGGGGAGGCTTTCCCAAACTCCTTTCCTATGTGCCAGTAAGGTGCAAAAAATCACCACCATTATCATCATCAATACCACCATTATCATCATCACCACCAACATTATCATCATCATCACCATCATCATCATCATTGTTAACATTTTAGGTGGTCATGCCACTGCTGGCAGATGGCTTCACGTAGTCTTATCTTGTTCCACTTGCATCCATGTTCTGTTTCCAGCCTGCTCAATGCCATCTCGCATTTGTTGGTGCCCACTCTGTTATCGTTTTGGGCTATTTTATGTCTATTTATGTCATGCCCGCTTCCCTCTCATATCTTTAACATACGAGCCCTTAATTTAGTTGACCAATGGCTGTCAACACCTTTGTCTCAAATCCGATAAACATGCATCACGTTAGATAATTTCTTTGTATATTTATCATGTGTAATGATATTACAGGAAGACTGAAACAAAACGTTACTTCTTCCGCTTGACAAATATGAATTTAACCTCATTTTGGAAACCTCTTCGCATGCACTCTTAATTTTACTTCGCTGGAGAGAACCGGAAACAGCGTGCAGTAAGTGAAAAGTTCTGTATTTCAAAGTCATACGTTTTTTAAAATACTGCCTGTTACGGTATCTGCGACTTTAAAAAGATTGTAAGAGATCATTCTCGAAAAATAGTTTTCAGTAGAGATATAACTTTGATCAGAATCCATTACCACAAATCTGTATTTGGTCTGAATTCGTCTCACAGATTCAAGAGCTCGGCGAAGATAAGAAAGATCTTGAACGGCAGGTCAATGAGCTGAAGGCCAAGTGCGATGCCATAGAAAGACGGGAAGCTGAAAGAAGACAAATTGAAGAGAAAAAGCACGCAGAGGAAATCCAGTTCTTGAAACGAACCAACCAACAACTCAAGGTTTGTTGCAGCTCTGTAGAAAGCCGAAACGATTTAAATTATTCATTTCAAATTTTACGCGGATATCAGTTTGAGTGTATATGGAGACCTTAAATGGATCATTTTCTTATCGAGAAGAATGCAAAAGTTACAAATGTTATATCCTACTTTTCTGCTGAACAGGCAGCTTTTCTTCACTAGCATGTAGCGTAATTAGTTTTATATTTTTACCTCATTAACCTGCTGTATATTTGATTTCTCGTAGACACAACTTGAGGGCATCATAGCACCAACGAAGAAGTAAATCGGATCCTTTGAGGATGTTTTCTTAGACATTTTTTCTCACTATTATTGTTCGGAATTGTACATGAAAAGTTAGTCTACGCCTGTGTAAATACTAGAAAAGCAATTTGTGTAATAATATTACTTTTTCTTTGAGTTAGCTTGGTTATACGTTTCAGAGATTGGCCAGCATGTTATGGTATGCTTTGTAGTCGATGTTTAGAACATGCACGCCTACTGTTTCAATTGCGGTTTGTTCCCTAAAATTCTCCACAATTTGAATCCTTTAAAAAGCAAGAAATGAGCTGGAACTGAAATGCACTGGACTATAACTTACGGCGATGTACCGCAATTCTTTTTCATTTAGAGAAGACAAAACATTGGTTGTTTCTAGGTCTCCTGGAATTTTTTGCAATGTACAAGAAATGATGGTAGTGTAGTAATGGTTGTACCAGTGATTTAATTGTGGACCCTGCTAGTCTGTTTTGCAAACCAAACATTGAATTCATTTGGTCTATGGTGTTGAATTCTTTTCGAGTTAAGTAGAACTGCGTCTTGTCTCAGGACTGGTGCAACTTTGGCAAAACTTAATCCTTGTGACGACGCCCTTTCGTAAGGTTGACCTGACTTTCAACTATAGTCGTTTGAAATTCAAATATCCTGTTCTACTATAAGCAAGTTAACAGACGGGGGTGTACGATTCATTCATCTGATAGTAGGCAAGTCATTTTTAGTGCTACCTTCAATGTTTAGTACTACCTCTAGGAATTGTTAAGTTCACGATTGCTAAGTTATAATCTTATACATTATGATTATAATCTTAAGCTAACATGTTTCAGACTTGAAACCAACAACCAAGCAAGATGAACCCAAATAAACATTTACAGCTAGGAGGAAACGGCATACAGATTTGACGCCATCCCTCCTTAACAGCTAGTTTGTCCAAGTTTGACACATAATTTGCAAAATTTTAAATGACAACATTGTAGCGTTTTTCACTCTTTTCTAACGATTCGCTCGTCTGGTGAGGACTTGCATGCCTTTCACTACCCGTTTGTATTGAAAGGCTACATAATTGAAAGAATTGTTGTCATTTTTAGATTCGATGACGAAGTTGTGGTTTCAAATATATTCTGATTCACTCTACCCAATAGTAAAAGTGATCACGCATTTTGTTTACGCCCTTGATTCGGTATTTACTTCCCTTAGTCGTTGCACACCAGTCTGCAGCTTATAATTCCTCCCTTATATTCTGATATCAAAACGTTGCCCAATTCTTCCTTATCCATTGAAACGGTGCGCATCATTATCATCTGCCCTACCTTCCTTGAATAGACGTGACTATACCTTGCCATCCAGTATGATCGTGCGTTACGCTTGCTAGGTCATTTGGGTTGTGTACATTATGCATACATAGTTGGCCGATTATGTGGTTGCTGAATATGTACCCGAGCTTGACCATGGAGGTGAGAGTATTAGATAACTGGCAATCTATTGCATAGCTTGCTAGCAGTTTCCCGCAAAACGCGTATTGCATTATTGGTTTGGATTGTTTGCAGACTCCAATATTATGCAACAGTTCGTACATACTGCACACAAGTATCAGATTAAATGACGCCAGAAAACCGCATTGTAATAAATTCGATATGGCCTGGAAACGATCCTTTTCTTTGTCAGGCAAGCCAAAGAGAATCGATTTAGATTGTCGTCAAGAACGAATGTGCCGAGGCTCATGATGATTTTGGACAATTTCTCAAACATTGTTTTCCTTTTCTGTATCCAGTACAATCTTAATGTTTGCATGTTTTCTTGATGACATCATTGGGACAAAGTGTTCAGTTTTAGTTTAAAACTATTTCTTTAAATTACGCTTGTGTGTGGTTCAAGGGAGATAAACACTTACAGTTATCTAGATTCCACGACAATAAGGATATAGAGTGAGTCGAAAAAGTGTTACTACGATGGAGTCATTTTCCGCAATTTAGCATAGAGTAACAATTTTGCAAAATTGTATTGTATTAGATTACAAGACATTACAAATTACTAATCAAATAGTTGCTTGATAGTTGCTTGATAACTCAAATCATACTACCTTAAAAACTATACGACTCATGCATGGTAAACTTCATCCATGATGTCAGTTCAAGTTATCAATAGCTAGGAGCACTCCAAGAGCCCAAACGTTCGCCAAGCCAGTATGATTATTTAAACAACAAAGGTTTTCCACACGATGATTTCCTTGCTAGTTCATGAAGCTATCATTACCAAATATGGTAACTGGGTTATCAAAACGAAGATTTCTTCACTAGCGCTATGAAAATTTCATTACCATAAAAGTGATCCAGAGTTTGAGCCAGATCACCTCCGGAATTGAATCTGTTCTAAATTAGCCTATTTCTGACCTATCCTGAAAATATCATCAAAATCCATCCACTGGCTCTTTGAATTATGTTGTTAACAGACAAACGAACAAACCAATGGTGGCAAAAACATAACCACCTGGCGGAGGTAATTATGTAAACGTTATTCCCGTTACAGTAAACTGTGTTTCGTCGTTATCAGTGGAACATTATTTTTGGCGCAAATCAGTACTTCCATTTGTAATGTTGACTTTTGGAGCGAACATAAATGCTCTACCACATGCTACTACTTTGAATCATTGAAGGTCTTTTCATATTCTTCTCTAACTGTAGCCCCTTGTCTGTGAAATACGTTTTATAAAACTTCCCATCATTAAAATGTTTTTGAGGTTATACCATTAAATTATCGGAAAGAACCTGTTAAACTGTGAGTTACTAATTTACGACGAGGCCATAAAAAGTAAGTCCACAAGACCAGATACTCTTACTTATCCGTCACATGTCAAGTTTAAAAGCCTTGTAGGTAAAAAATTCGCGAATGTATCGTTTCCTTTAAAAAGGCGACAAAGTCACAAATGTTATATTTCATTTTGATACTAACCCCAACTGCCTCTGAAGATATTGCAACAATTTAGTGATTGATCGCTACGTACGATACACAAACTGTTATTTGATACCAAATTCTAGCATTTGAGCTCTGTTTATGCGGCTTTCGAAAAAGTCGTTAATGAAGCGTCCTTGGAAGTATTCATGATCCATCTGCGAATTTTCTACATAAGATGCCTTTACCATTCACTGCAAATGTTAGACAGAACAACGAAAACGCTAATCCTGGCACTGCCCTATAGCCATTATGTAGTGACTTGATGAAAAATCGTGTCACCTATAGCCCATATTCCTTCTTGTACGAGATGTTGATAAATATACTTCTGGCAATTCTTGTCATTGCTTTCCCATCAGCAATATTCTTGGCATCGGTAGAATTGATATCCCTTTGTCTATTTTGCACTTATGACGCAGGCTTGTCGGATCTCCAAAACTAAAAGTTTTAATTTTCAGGCACTTTAAAATGAGAGTAAACTGGTTCATACCTGATACACTATTTGTAATCTAAACTATTTGCTAAGCTTGTAATGGTAACGGAAGAGTATGTACAAATCGGTTAAATATGTTTTTATACATACATTGAAAGGCAGATGGCTTATAGTTATAGCCTTGTTAAAGAATGATAGGTTTTGTTTTAAGAGGACAAGTAAGGAGAATTTTTAGACTTTTGCAGCTCACATTTTCTCCGCATTGAGGACGAGAGTGGCCATATTGTACCCTTCAAGCTTCTTTAACTAGGTATGTCAGAATGATACGTTGTGACGCGATAATATGTCGTCCTTGCATGTTTCCAATTTTGTACGTTTTGCGACCGGTTTTCCCCTTGGAATGCTGTATATTTCGTGTTTCTCCAGCCAGAACCCAAATCCTCTGTTTTTGGATACAGTTTATAAGAACCTCATCGTTCGCAAGCTTGAAGTTTTGCAATGTGCCCTCATCTATCCACATGAAGATGCGACACTGGCTCTGTCCATCCATCTATTTAGCCTGCCATCAAATCATGCATTAACAAGTACATTTATACATTACTTTTTCTCTTGCACATGTTATACAACAATCAATCCAACCATTCGTCTATTCGACTTTCCTTTCACACACAGACGCATTCATCTATCCACAAGATGATAATACACTGGCTCTATCCATCCATCTATTTAACTTGCCATCAAATCACACATTAACGGATACACTCACACATGACTCTTTCCTTCCTGAGTGTTATTCACCTGTCATTCCAACCATACATTTACTCTACTTTCCTTTCACACACATACACACTTGTCTATCCACATGATGATAAGACACTGGCTCTATCCATCCATCAATTTAACTTGCCATCAAATCATGCATTAACGAATACACTTACACATGACTTTTTCCCTCCTGAGTCTTATTCACCTCTCATTCCAACCATACATTTACTCTGCAATCCTTTCACACACAGACACACTCATCTATCCACATGAAGATGCGACACTGGCTCTAACCATCCATCTATTTATCCTGCCATCAAATCATGCATTAACA